>JAJJHT010017475.1:4057593-4144402 GCA_021223865.1 Drosophila pandora
AATTAAAAATAAAACAAAACTTTAATTTTAAATAATAATTTGAAAATATAATAATAAAAAGTTAAAAATAGATTAAATATATTTTAAACAAAACAACCATTTCTGTTATTTTAAAAGCAAAACATTTTGATGTTTACCAACACTCTTAGCCCAATGTTTTTCTCTGTTATGGTCACACTTAACTCCACGTGCGTTTTGTTTAGCTATTGCCGGGCTGAATTTAAGCGATTTCCTTTGAATATATATTAATTTTCGCACATAGAGAAGACTAGAGAACAAGTAGACATGGTGTTCTTCACGTGCAACATTTGCGGTGAGTCGATCAAGAAGCCGGCGGTGGAGAAACACTACCAGACTCGCTGTCGTGGAAACGACAAGAGCGTATCCTGCATGGATTGCCTCAAGGACTTCTACGGCGAGGAGTATGCGGGCCACACAAAGTGCATTTCCGAGGCTCAGAAGTACGCCAGTCAGGCCCAGGGCTTTGTGGCCAAGGAACCGCGCAACAAGAACGCCCAGAAGCAGGACAGCTGGATGGACTCCATTCGGGCGATCCTGGACAGCAGCGAGTATCAGTTGACTCCGGCTCTTCGCAACGCCTTCCAGAAACTACAGAGCGTGGACAATGTGCCACGGAAGAAGGCCAAGTTTGAGAACTTCGTAGGCAACTGCATGCGACTCCCACGACACCAGGCCACCGAGGTGTGGGACATCCTCGAAAAGGAACTCAACAAGCTGAAGGTGGCCAAGCAAGCTGAACTGGCCAGAATCAAGGCTGAAAAGGAGGCAGCCATCCAGCAGAAGAAAGAGTCGGAGGAGGCGCCGCCCACGAAGAAAGCCAAAGTGGAGGAAGCTCCCGAAGAATCCACCAATGGCACGGCCACCAGTGACTTTGATTGGCCTTCACAGCTCACCAAGATTGTGTCGAAGCAGTCTGAGGGTATATTTTTGGAGAAGCTGCGCAAAAAGATTCTCAAAAAGTATACCAAGCATCTGGCTGTGGAGGAGCTGAGCGAAAAGCAGGCCAAGAAATTCACTAAGCGCTTCGACAAGCAATTGAAACTAGCTGACTCCCTGCAGGTGGAGGGCGACCTGGTCAAGGCAGCCAGCTAGCAAAGTATCTCCTCTAGACGTAGTTAAGTTATAGCAAAGTACAATAAAAATGTAAGCTGCATGTGCTGTGTATTTCTGTGTGATTTTTCTTCTCAAGGAGCTCTAGGCCTTGTACTTTAGGTATTGCATGCACTGTTTCAAATAGTTTCTGGTCTCTTTGCAAGCGGCAGTTTGCTGGAATTTCTTGGCTGGGCAGTTGAGGATCATCTCGTTGGCCACGCACTCGAAGACCAGGCCAGGGTATGGATGACAGCCATATGAGGACAGGCGCTTGGCCAGCTTCTTGACACCCGTGTGGGGCAAGAGGGAAATTGCTAGAAAGGATCATTATTAGCTTCTTAACATTTCACTTAATAATGTTACTCTCCCACCATGTTTGTCGCACTTTACGTAGGTAGCATAAAGTAGATCCACATCAGCATCGTTTACCAGGTAGGTTTCTAGGTGATTCTTCACCTGACGAATTTTGAGAGACTGCCGATTCTTGCCCAGAATCTCGGTGCTGTTAAAAGTGCATTCTGCAGTGCACTAAAAATTGAGTTTGTTATTTAGTTTTGGAGGCTATTTAATAATAAACTCACAAACATATAGCTCTGTTCCTCCTCATCCGTGGAGTACTGGATCTTGTCATGCCATTCTCTCTGGCATTCTGTGAACTGTGGTCCCTCCTCGTGCAGGTCGCAGCAGAAATCGTGCTGCAGTAGAAAATAGTAGTAGAATAGTAGTATTTTAACATTCTGTTAAGGCCCTGTTAGGAGTTTAGACTCCATAATGTTATGTCCTATGGTTTTTAGAACAAAATGGTTTCCTTTTAAAAAAATACATTTAACTTAAAAACAAAGCAAGATTTATTAAAAACTTTGTATATTTCTAGTTTAATAAGCTTTAAAGCTTAATTAAATAAAAAAACTCACCATAGTATCAATCGCATTCAATTCGCAATCCTCGTCCAGATCNTGACACCCGTGTGGGGCAAGAGGGAAATTGCTAGAAAGGATCATTTTTAGCTTCTTAACATTTCACTTAATAATGTTACTCTCCCACCATGTTTGTCGCACTTTACGTAGGTAGCATAAAGTAGATCCACATCAGCATCGTTTACCAGGTAGGATTCCAGGTGATTCTTCACCTGACGAAGTCTGAGAGACTGCCGATTCTTGCCCAGAATCTCGGTGCTGTTAAAAGTGCATTCTGCAGTGCACTAAAAATTGAGTTTTTTATTTAGTTTTGGAGGCTATTTAATAATAAACTCACAAACATATAGCTCTGTTCCTCCTCATCCGTGGAGTACTGGATCTTGTCATGCCATTCTCTCTGGCATTCTGTGAACTGAGGACCCTCCTCGTGCAGGTCGCAGCAGAAATCGTGCTGCAGTAGAAAATAGTAGTAGAATAGTAGTATTTTCTAATTTAACATACTGTTAAGACTCTGTTAGCAGTTTAGACCCACAATGTTATGTCCTATGGTTTTTAGAACAAAATGGTTTCCTTTTAAAAAAATACATTTAACTTAAAAACAAAGCAAGATTTATTAAAAACTTTGTATATTTCTAGTTTAATAAGCTTTAAAGCTTAATTAAATAAAAAAACTCACCATAGTATCAATCGCATTCAATTCGCAATCCTCGTCCAGATCGGAGGAAGTATTTCTGCCCATAACCTCGATGGCCAAGACCAGGAAGAGGAAACCATTCAGCACTTTAAACATTGTGAACAGTCTGGGCCCACAATTGAGAGGCTTTATATCGAAATAGCCCCTATGGAAGTGTAATTTTGCGTAACATTTGATGGCTTTTAATTTGAGGCTTAATTTATGTTTTTAATTATAATGCCCGAAATCGCCCCACCACTGCCGGGGAGTAGTGGAATTAGAGGCGTCTGAAATTGGGATTCGGGTGCAGCGTCATCCTCATGCATGCGTCGTCATCATTATCGTTCCGCTCCAGTTCCAGGAACCCATTGCAGTTCCATTAGCCCGCTGCACTCGAAGATAAATGATGAAAAGGCGCAGGCATCCATCACCGATCAAGCGGCGCATTATCCAAATATAGCAAAAATACGCACCGTGGCACGCACTTTCTTCTGGAAAGCGATCGGGATGCAATGTCTCTACTCATAGCAAATGCATGCGGAAGCATTACTTCATTCCCATGCCCCTGCCCACTCCCACTCCCATTTCGGAGTCCCGAGTCCCGAGTCCCTCCTAGTCCCACTCCCTAGCCTCTGTGTTCAGCTGCAACTAATTAACCGAGAAATACATCATAAATAGTCCAACTGCCGGTCTCCCCGCCGCCAGCGGCTCGCGTTGCATCTCCGTTTCCAGGTCCTCCCACCCCCAGCTCGCCGCCCGGTCTTCTCCAGCACCCGATCATCATCAGTCAGGGCGCAGACGTTGCGTCGCTCCCTCAGAAGTCAGAAGTTACCCATTTGTTTATTTTCGACTTGGCGGGGTGTGTGCCAAGGAAAGGGATTGGTGTGGATCAGAGATGCCAAAATAGATGCTTTTAATTTTTATTCAAAATAACTAAAAATATTTCAAAGACATTAAAAAGAGCAAGGTCAAAAAGCCTTAAATATTATAGAAGAAAAATCTTAAACAATCCTCCTAGAAAAATATTAAAAAAGTCATGTCAGCACCACTATTTTTTTGGGGCAAGACATTAGGAATGGGTGTGGATATGCGTGTGGACTTGGATGTGTCTGTATGGTAGGTAGCTGCTCTCCACTCCGCCGTGGCGGCGCTTCACGGTGGCATGCAACGGGGAATTTCTGGTCTGGGGGGCAAGAGCAATCAACCGGCACGTGCCCGCCTGAAGTTCAGTTCTCTGGAATTAGAACGCCCGCAACTAACTAGCCGGATCCGTGTTGCCAAGAAGCCGGGCCTACAAGACTTCATCCGGATAGGGATTGGAACATCTGATCTTTTAGATCTCTCTCTGGGGATTCTTGTTTTATTTTAAGGGATCTTTGGTTTATTTAACAATATATTTAAAAGGTTTAAAGTTTTGAATAGTAAAGTTTTAACAAGAAAACTTGCTCTAAGTTATCCTTCATTTCAAAAACGATGTGTCCTTAAAAAATTAAAAATATTATTGAAGATTTTATCATTTTATTTGTGTATTATTCGCCCTATAAAAATTATTTAAATGATATTTCAAACCTAATGAAAAAATCACTTTCAAAAGTGCCTGCCTATTTTGAATAAATATGAGTCTGAATCTAAGAAACAAAAACACCTTAAGCTTTCCTTTAATGGTTTTAGAAATGTTCAAATTCCACGATTACTGGTTTAATTAGTAATCACAGACTTTTTGATTATTTTCTATTGCTTTGTTGACACCACAGCCAGTGAATTTTGATGGTAAACATCAACAGAGTGTAGTCATAATCGCTCTTTCCAACCTCCCGATTGCAGTTTGTGGATGCTATTCATAAGACTGCAATTGCATGGATGTTCGAGTATCTGCCGCCTCCAGAAACACTCTCACTTTCAACCACACTCACACACTCAGATTCAGATACAGATACGCTCACAGATGCAGATACAGATACTCGGATGTAACGGATGGGTGCCCACCGAGTCGAAGAGAATCCACAGCGGAGACGACGTCCAATCAATCGAGAATCTGTTGGCAAGCCGTGCGGTTCGTTCGGTTTCGCTCGCGTGCTTAGGAAAAAAATCAAAAGGAAAAGCACAAGGCAGCTAGAAAAGCAAAGGAAAAGCAGAGGAGGAGCTGGTGCTGTGTCGCCACTTGGAGCGACAGTTCCAAAAAATCTGACAAACTACCACAAAAAAAAAGAAAGAATAAAAACGCACCTATACATACTACATACAAACTTTTCGAATAGATAGATAGTGCCACATTTTATTTATAAATCGCCCATATTTTTGGATCAAACTTGAGGCAAAAGCGAAAGTGTTCTAGGAATTCTGTTCTGTGTGTCTTGAGTGCGTCTAGTGTGAAAATGCCTTTGGCGAAATTCTAAGGCCCTCGCGTGTCAAAGTCAAAGAAGTAAACAGATATATAATTTACATATTACCTTAAAAAAAATCAAGAAAAACCGCCACAATGCCGAGCTTCGGCAGTAAGTTCCTTGCCTGCCTGCTACTCAGCTCGGTGATCCTGGTCAGTGGCCAGTTCGAGCACTATCTGGACAGTTTGCGATCCAACGAGCTCTACGAGTTCATCGACGATGGCTCCTCGGGCAGCATCCAGTACCTGCCCAAGGGCGACAGCGAGAAGATCCTGCTCCAGCTGGAGCAACCCATCCACTTCTACGGCGAGCAGTACGAACAGATATATGTGAGTAGCAATCGGAAACCCCCCTTAATCCTAGGGATACAAAGTATCTCGTAGATTGTGCACTGAATGAATTTCGCGTTTGCAGCTTAGTGATAAGACGGGCCATCGATCGGCGATAAGCTGCAATCATTATGCAAATATAGTTTCTATTCTATTTGTCCGCTCGTCCGTCTATTTCTGGGCTGCCTGCTTTGTTGTGGACGGCGTATTTATAGGCGACATTAATTTTCGGCAAAACATGACAGGTCGGACATCGATTTCCACACACTCTCTCGAGTGTCCCAATCCATCCGCCAGCCACTTGGGGGGTGGTCCAAGACCAAAAAACTAAACCCATTGATGTGGCTATTGCCGCCTTGGCCGAATGCCAGGAGTTCTGAGCAGAAGAATCCCATCATCTCGCCATCCCAAAACACTTCGGTTGTCTGTCTGGGTGTGAGTGCTTCTGGTAGAAGGCATCCGAGGCATCCGAAAGTTATGAGTTCTCCGCGTGGAGAGGAGTGTCGCCTATTTTTGAACAACTATGCTTTTTGTTTCTAGCGGTGCCGCTGTAGTGCTCTGTATTTTGTTAGTTAATTAACTGAATTTATGTGTCTGACGTAGAGAAATAGCACGCGGCACAGAATCGCGCTACAGATCGGATACTTCTACGAGAGCACAATATGTCCATAGAAATCCATAAATTTTATTGAAATTCCTTGCCCCAATGGACGCAAAGATGTGGAAGATCTCTGGGGTCGAAATTGATGTCGAAACCATTTGAAGAAACCCAAAAATAGACCTGTCACACTCATAACAACGTGTTAATAACCCGACCCGAAAGTCTAAATATTCAGTGATAGCATGTGCATATTATTTTGTCAAATATATGTATTTATTTCTGATAAGCTCAGAACTCTCAGAAATTGAATTAAATTTTTAGCAAGAAATCGCCAAGAACATAATAAATCCATTGATTTATGTATAACTCGTACTATTCCAATTCAAAACATATAAACGAGATAAGAAGTGCCTCCTAAGAAGTGGAATCATGACTTTTATTGACCCATTTGCCTATATTTCTTCTTGTGGCAGCTAGAATAAAAACGCAATCTTGTTGTGGCACTTAGAAGCCTTTGATTTTCTCACCAATTTACCTTAATCAATTATCAATTAATTGATCCAAATATTTAGTAAAATAGGGCATCCCCACTTACCCAACCTCAATTGGATGGGGATTGCGGCATTTGGAGCATCCAGTCCGTACAAATCACCTGCCAAGCTGCCGGAATTCAAAGATATTTCTGTGGCGGGTCAAATGCCTTGCCACATGCCGCCTTTTCCTGCGGAGATAAATGGCAGCCCGTGGTGGTGCCACAAGAAGATGCCACTGATTTATGTTGCGGCCTGTCGGCATTCACAACAAAGCATTTTTCAAACACCTGTGCTCCAATTCCAGTTCCGATTTGTTTATTCAGATTGGCGGTTGCATGTAGCCGAAGGAGGATGCAACATGCGGCATGCAGCGTGCAACTGCATGTTGTCAGCTAATTATAGACCGATCGGTGAGCGGATGTCGGGCGAGGACTCAATTAGTGTCGGCCCTGTGCCAGAGCACTTATCCCGAGGGCATCCCAATACAATATACACACGGATATCCCATATCCCACATCCCAAGATCATTTGCACCCTTGTTAATGGTTTGTTGTTGTTTTGTTTCCGCCAAGAGGATTCCCATTCCGGAGCCAAGTGGCCCGTTAGCACTTCACGGGGCGTAACACTCCAGGGCCATATCATTCCACGCCATATGGAGGCCAAGTCTTTCCGCTTGAAAGGCTCCGGTCCACACTTCCTCATTCCTGCTTCTAAACTAAATGATCCATAAATAATTTGATAGCAGCGGGGATGCGATATTTGTAATTTTTTATAAAATATATCTGTTCCAAATACTTTCGGTTTAATTGATTCTTGTTTGAATCATTGGGAAGACTTATAGACAGTATTGTTTTAATCTGTAGGGTATTTCTTGTAGAATGTGCTGCTGACTGCTTCTAGAATCTAGAGAGTCTTCTAGAACCATAAATAATAATAAATCAATGATAACCTACCCCTTTCCTTCACAGATAAACACCAATGGTATCCTCACATTCAATGCGGAGTTCACCGACTATCTGAACCAGCCCTTCCCGCTGGAGTATCCTTCGATAGCCGCCTTCTACTCCAATGTGGACACCTCGAACAGTGACGACTTTACTTCCATTTCGCTCTTTGAGACCAAGGAGCAATCCACTTTGGAGAAGGCTTCGTCCTTGGTCCGCTATGCCTTCAGCAGCCAGCCGGAGTTCGAGGCCCGCCAGGTGATCGTGGCCACGTGGCGCAATGTGGGCTACTTCGACTCCAAGACGGATCGTCTGAACACCTTCCAGGTGGCCCTCCTCATCGGCGAGCAGCAGACCTTCGTGCAATTCATTTACCCCGAGGGCGGTCTCAACTGGTTACAGGGCGAGTCCGCTGCCCGTGGTCTTCCCGATATCCGTGCCCAGGCCGGATTTGTTGCCGAAGACGGTCGGTACTATAACCTGAATGGTTCCGGATCGGAGAACGTAAGTTAAACGGATGCCGAAAAGGTATAAAGTTTACCAATAACCAATTCCCCTTTCTAGGCACGTTTCCTGAGCGAAAGCACCAACCTGGGTGTGCCCGGAGTGTGGCTTTTCGAGGTGGCTCCCATTGAACCCGGACAGAATGTGCAGACCCCCGACAATGCCGAGACCCGCACGGAGTCGCCAGCTCTGGCCCAGAGCTGCCAGTCCACCGCTCATCAGTGCCATGAGAAGGCCCAGTGCCACGACAAGTCCGAAGGCTACTGCTGCGTCTGTGAGCCAGGATTCTACGGCAACGGCAAGTCCTGCCTCGCCAACGGTCTGCCCATCCGAGTGATTGGAACACTGACCGGAGAACTGAACCATCGACCGGTGGACGAACAGGCGCAGTTGCAGTCGTATGTGGTCACCACTGATGCCAGGTCCTTCACCACCATCAACCCCCTGGAACCCGAACTGGGCGCCCAGTTGCGTCTGGTGCTCCCTCTTCTGACCACCGTTCCCTGGCTGTTTGCCAAGTCGGTGGGTGGCGCAGTCAATGGCTACCAGCTGACCGGTGGCGTCTACAGTCACGTTTCCCGCCTCCAGTTTGATTCGGGAGAGTCGCTCCTGGTGAACCAGACGTTCGAGGGCCTCAACTACTGGGATCAGCTGTCCGTGAAGATCGAGTTGTACGGCGATGTGCCCGCCGTGCCCGCAGATGCTCCCCTCCAGCTGTCGGACTACGTGGAGGAGTACCGCTTCGTGCGACCCGGAGAAGTACGATCGGTGAAATCCCACCAACTGACCCTGACCGAAGAGCAACGAGTTATTGGATTGCAGGTAAGAGCTTCCTCCAGGATCCTCCAGCATAGTTCTTATTTTTGTATCCTCCATAGGTGGACCAGCGCATCCTGTACACCAGTTGCCTCCGTGACGACGAATCCGATCCCACCGAGACAGTTGCTTTCCAGAAGATCTCCAACGTGGTCCTGGACTACATCCCCGGAGACGAAGCCTTAAGGATTAGCGCCAACAGCAAGGTGGGAGTGGATGCCGAGTCCAATGCCTGCACCGATGGCACCGCCGAATGCACGGAGAACTCCGTGTGCGTTCCCCAGGAAGACACCTTCAGATGCGACTGCCATCACGGATTCGCCGCTCAGCTGGATGATCGCGGCCTGGAGATCTGTGTGGACATTGACGAGTGTGCCCTGGGCACCCATGTCTGTGACGAGAACGCGGCCTGCGAGAACACCGAGGGTGGATTCAACTGCTACTGCGCTGAGGGATTCAATGGCAATGGCTACCGATGCGAGAGCAACAATTCCGCGGATAACATCGAGTATCCTACACCTCCAGTCCAGGATGAGAACCCCAATCCCAATCCCAACCCTAATCCCGAACCTTATCCTTATCCCGAGCAGCCTCAAGAGGGACAAGAACCAGAACAGCCCCAGCCAGAACCCTATCCATATCCTGGTGAGGATGAGCAGGTGTCCCATCGTCCTGATGAGTGTTATGTAAGTATCTTACTTGACTACTTAATTTCCTCTATTAACTGTGTCTCCTTTAGCGTTGTTCCAAGGATGCCAACTGCTATGGAGGGCGTTGCTTCTGCCACAATGGCTTCTCCGGCGATGGCTACAATTGTGAGAACATCTGCGGACAAGAGCAGGTGTGGGAGAACGGACGCTGCGAGCCGCTGTACCTGGACAGGCACGACCTGGAACCCAGCTGCGATTTGTTTGGAGACTGCCGTTGCCCGGACGGATATGAGCTCTCCGAGGACAACCAGCGGTGTGTCTACGCCCAGGACTTTGACATCGAGAAGAATGGAGAGCTGAGTAAGTTGACTAACGAGTCTAAAATATAAGACTTTACTTTATTAAATCCCATCGTGTTTGCGATTCCTACAGTTCCCTGCGATGTGGATGCCAATTGCCATATCAATGCCACTTGCAACTGGTATGAACACGAGTTGCGTCACATTTGCACCTGTTCTCCCGGCTTCAGTGGCGATGGCTACACCTGCGAGCCCATCGACGACTCCTGCGCCATCGTAAGTGGTGCTTAGATCCCTTACCGCATCCCTATCCAAAAATTGATTTATTTCCATACAGAGACCCGAAATCTGTGATTCGCATGCCACATGCGAGTACAATGAGCAGCTGGGCAAGTCCGAGTGCCAGTGTAATCGTGGATACGAGGGTGATGGCTTCCGCTGCCAACTGGCTGCCGAGTGCGAGGCCAACGAGCACTGCGGGGAGAATGCCTTCTGCGATGCGGGAGTGTGCCGGTGCCAGCCGGAGTTCGAGCGGGATGTGAGCGATCGATGTGTTCCGGCCGGACGTTGTGGCAGTGTCTTCTGCGGATCGAACGCCATCTGCAAGTGGGACGCCGAGCAGGGTGTCCAGTACTGCGACTGCCTGGAGGGCTATCAGGGTGATGCCCTGGTGGGATGCGTCAGCAAACCCATACCTTGCAACCTGCGCAACACCTGTGGCATCCACGCCACTTGCCAGCCCACGGAGTAAGTCTCCCATTCCACAAACCGCAAACTATTCTTCATTATCCTTTAATATTTTTCAGAGATCCTGCCCACTACGAGTGCCAATGCGCTGCTGGTTACAGGGGCGACGGCTACGTGTGCATCGAGGAGCAGAACTGCCTGAACAACCCCACGCTCTGCGATCTGAATGCCCAGTGCCGGTCCACCAATACCGGTCTGGTCTGCGTCTGCAATCAAGGTGAGTCCTGGTCAGTTATCCTTGCCCTGGAACGGAGCTACGGGCGGACGCGCTGACTTCTCCCGCCTGTCGTGCTCGCAGGGGGCGCACGAGTTGAAGAAACAGAATCCGAATATTGCCAGGCCCAGGACTACATTGAAGTAGCCGTTGTTCTTGTCCCAGGTCATCGGATGAAGGAAGAACTCGCGCATCGACTGCCAGCTGTTGGGGTTCTTGAAGGGGTCCTTGGCAGCCTTGGCATTCGGTGGATGAACGCCCCTGTTGGCAGGGGCATGCAATTTCACTTTCAATATTCTGCCCGCCGGGGGCCAGGCTTTAATCAACATTTTCTGGGCGACACGCATGCCTGATGCCGAAACGCGGCAGAAGCGGGAACCTACCTCGGGTATAACTACAAAACTGAAAATTTAGAAGAGGGGATAGAGCGAAAGTGTGACCCACAGAACAAAAACGACTCAGGATAGACTTATAGAACAGGGAATACTGGGATTGTCAATGAGATTTGTTTTTAAAACTTTTCTTCATTATTCTCCAGGATTCTATGGCAATGGTTCGGTATGCCTGGAGCGCCAACAACACGAGTCGGACTTCCTGCTGGTCAGCCAGGGAGTGGTCATCGTAAGAGTTCCCCTGAACGGACGCCAGGTTCTGCCCATTGCAGTGGCCTCCATGGCCATTGGTTTGGACAAGGACTGTGTGGAGGGTCGTGTCTACTGGGGCGAGATTACCACCAAAAAGATTGTGAGCGCCAAGTACAATGGCTCTGATGTTCGTCCTTACATCGCCACAGGTGAGCTTTTGATGGAGAGTCCTTGACAATATTCCTGCTAACGTAAAAAACTTGTCTTTTAGATATTGAGTCTCCTGAGGGCATTGCCATTGATGTGGTCTCGCGTCGCCTGTACTGGACAGACTCTGTGAAGGACACCATCGAGGTGGCCAGCCTAGACGATCCCTCCCTGAGGGCTGTGATCATAAACAAGGCGTTGGTGAACCCACGAGGCATTGCCGTGGATCCCTACAGGGAGTAAGTTCCTTTGCTCAATTCCTGTAGTTTCTTGCTAAGTTTACACTTTTATTAGGAAACTCTTCTGGTCGGATTGGGATCGATCTGCGCCCAAGATCGAAATGTCCAACCTGGATGGCACTGGAAGGGAACTGTTGCTGGGCCACGATTCCGTGACTCTGCCCAACTCGCTGGTGGTTTTGGAGAACACCGGAGAGCTGTGCTACGCAGATGCTGGAACCAAGAAGGTGGAGTGCATCCAGCCCCAGAATGGACAGACCCGCACCATCTCCAATGAGCTGTCGTATCCCTTCGGTCTGACCTTCACACACGATCAGTTCTACTGGACGGACTGGTCCACGTAAGTGTCTTTACGAACTGGTTTTCCATACAGAAGTCTAACCCTGAACTTGCAGCAAGAAACTGGAGAGCGTGGACAGCCTGGGCACTCGGCAGAAGGCCATCCAGACACCGTCCTTCGGCAGCCACAAGATGTACGGTATGACGGCCGTGGAGCAGAACTGTCCGCAGTACCAGAGCCCCTGCCAGATCAACAACGGAGGCTGCACGGATGCCAGGCTGTGCCTGGTGAACCGTCTGGCTCCATCCGGCAAGAGCTGCAAGTGCACCAGTGCCTCCACCACGTGCAGCCTGCCCTCGGCCTATCCCGGCTACTAAGTCTACGTTTAATGCAAAAACTGAAATTATTTTTCGATACGTATACAATCGCACAAGAAAGTTAAGAATTCTTCAAGCTAACCACGAGCAGATGATAAAAGGACGCGAGCACAGTAAACTTAACTTAACTAATTTAAAAAATAACTAACTAGGAATGCCTGTGTGCCATTTTATGTAAAGCAACCCAGAGAGGAATAATTAATAAAGAAATACAGACCCTTTTGTGGGTCAATTACATTACAAATTATAATCTTTTTTCTTACCTTAACTTCTAGATATTGAAGCCTTAAATAAAATATCAGATCCTCTTATTTCCAACTATAGTTTGAGTTTATTGTGAGTTCTGTTCGGCCTGCCTTAAAGAGCGTGACGCCGATAAATATTACAGCAAGTTTATACCCTAGACCACACTAATTGTATCTCTAATGCTCCGTATCTGCCCTCTCCGATGCGATTCAGTTACCTAATTTTGGGTTTTTCTTTTTTGTACATTGAGACATCGATTCGATCTATGCGGTAGATGCAGATATACAGACACATAGGTATATACGGAGATCTATATATAAATAGGTTTTCTTTTTGGGGGTGCTAGGCATAAGCTTAACTAGTTTTTTATTCTCTCGAGACACTGGAATGCATTTCATCGTCATCGTTGACTAAAATTTTCTTATAAAACTGCTTAAGGTGCTTTAACTAATTTAATTGTTTGTTGTTAGTTAGTTAGTTAGTTGTCTTTGGTAAGTGTGGATGTGATGTAAGTGGTATGTATTTGTAGTGTAGGTACATTTTTTGCATAAACTACTTCCTAAAGAGGATATAACTTGGCCGTCGAATTGAGTTTTTAGGGACGTGGGTTGCGTTGCACTATGCTACAGGGCATCGGATTTGGTTTCGGTTTCGGTTTCGGTTTCGTTAAGCTGCAACCGATCCTGTTCATATAGCTCATTATATTTTGGTTCAGTTGCCGTCCATCCGTACTGGGTCCAAACTAGCCTTAACCGGTTAAGTCACTAAACTACGGCTCTATTTCTAAATTCTGTTGTTCTTTCAATTTTAAGATTTAAGTTTTCGTTAGATCCTAATAGTTTTTATATTCGTTTTTTTTTTCTTTTTTTTTTGAATGCGTGGTTGGTACTTAATTGATAGAGTTTATATACAAATTCTTTGATTTATTTCTTAAGTTTGTTTCCTTTTTTTTTTTGTAAAGCATTAGAGTATACCAAAGCCCGTTCCAATTTTTGTTATGAAAACCTTTTCTTCGTCATCTTTTCGATTTTTTTTTTTGTTTGTAAAACATTTCTAATAGGTGTGAGTGTATAGTACAAGACATTGATAGCACCTTCATATATGATCTATATGGGGTTTACGTGGGTCAGATGGGGGATTCTAAAAACCAGACTGAAGCCCACTAAGACAGTGAGGTCATACCTAAGGTATTTACATGGCTTTTCTTTTCTTAGTTATTTTTTTTTATTATTTTTTTTTTAGCATTAAAGCCCGATAGACTAAGCATCAGATATATATATATATACAGTTATACAGAGTTTGCTAAATCATCGTCACTATCATCGTCAATAGTTTAACTACAGTTGTTGTTCCCAAAACACAATTTGCCGCGGCTCTTCCAGTACCAGGGCCGACATAATCATTGCTTATGATTAGTTTAGTATATATTTAATATATTTGAATTTATATATCCCTCTAGGGATAAAACGATAAGCGAGCACTAACTTAATTGGGGTACCGTTTTGGGGGTAGGAGGGGTTCCCAGGGAGACACACACCACAGACAGGTTACTTTTTAGTTTATACGGGGGGTGGGCTGATTTTCTTGGATTAATAATACTTTTGCTCCGATCAGAACTTATCTCTACGCGTGTGTCTGTGTG
This sequence comes from Drosophila pandora, assembly GCA_021223865.1. Lineage (NCBI taxonomy): Eukaryota > Metazoa > Arthropoda > Insecta > Diptera > Drosophilidae > Drosophila > Drosophila pandora. The sequence continues at coordinate 4,071,893 of JAJJHT010017475.1, forward strand.
TGCCGGCCGAATTCTATATCCATTTGTTTTTCGACATGGAGGACCGGAGGCGGCGCCCCCACATCAGGTTGTATCATACAATCGTGCCCTGCAGATGCTGCGGCGAGGACACCTGCGACGGCGCCTGTCCCAGCGAGTCCTGGGCCTGCAGGGATCCACTGGCGCCCGACGAGGTGCTCGGTCCCGGACCCAGATCCGCCGTATTGATGGCCAGCGAGGAGCCGGCACCCAGCAGGCCACCGGTGGAGGATCCGGCACCAGATGGATTGATGCCACCACCGCCGCCACCGCCCACAACACACGGAACACCCAGCATGGGGGTGGGCTCCTCTGGCGGGGTAACCTGCAAGGAGATTTGGTTCTACAAGAGAGGTATTAGAGTGAGAGGATTAAAGGTCCTGGATTATCCTTGCACTTACCTCCATGCCTATGCTGCCGTTGAGCGATATCTTGATGGGATTGCTGTGATTCGTTGCCTGCATGAGGGTGGTGAAGTGACTGATGCCGATCTCCTCCAGCGACGACTTTCTCCGGCCGTGGCTGACGCCAACGCTGGGAAGGCCCTGTCGCAGGGACGAGGATCGTCGGAGCAGGATGTCGTTGTCGATCTGCAAGAGGAGCAAGCGGAGGAACAGCCACCAAGGATGGCGCTTATTAGTGGATATTAGTCACGAATCTGGTGGTTCGTGGTGGTACCAAACTCAACTCAAATTACGTTTACACATACAAATTGGCTATTTTGTTGCAGTTGCATTTAAAGTCACAATTTAAATTTAAATTTAAATGTTAAGAGTTAAAGTTAACGTTACTATTAAAAACAAACAAACACATTGAATAGGAAACACATGATCTTCAACTCGCAATGCGGCTCGATGATGGGGTTGACATCTAAACTTGATAGATATTTCATTTTATTTTTGATTTTATGATCTTTTGATTAGTCCTCTGAGTGCGAGCAATGATTGTGATTAATTATTATTGTTGTTTGAAGTAGTTTTTGGTTGTTGCAGTTGTTCTTGCTGTTGCTGCTGTTGGTTGTTGCAGTTGCAGTTGCAGTTGCTGCCGTGCGGTTTGTTTGGTGGAGTGTACTATTGCGGCTCTATTTCGTATATATAGTTCTCAGAATTTTGATGCTCAGTGTGAAAGTGCAAATGCTTGATGCCCGGAGATGGCAGGAAGCAACAGGGTGGAACACATTCGTTTGTTTTTAGCCAATTTGTTTAAGAAACAGAAAAAATAAAACTAGGTTTTTTTTTTGACTTGAGTGTATAGCTAGGTTGGTAGAGTATGTAAGTATTTTTGGCTTTTAAGAGTAGAGATTACATTACGGTCACAATAAAAATAGGAAGTTAACATTATTAACATTATTTAGTTAATGCATTGTTAAATAAACTTTGGTTTAAGATTTAACGAAAAGTTCTTAAAGCTATGGTTTAAAGTTTAATTATTATATATACTTATTTAAACAAAATGTTTTGTGTCTTAAAGACTTGAGAAAACACTTCTAAGAGAAGAATCCCATAAAATGGAGGCAAGCTCCTAAAAGTAGACTACAGATTTTTTTATTACGAATTCTTTGGAAACCCTACGCTTACTAGAAAAACTTTTGTGACCGTAATGTAAACTTTCTAGTTTTAGCAACGACTTTTAAAGAAAATGAAATCAACCAACGTGAAGAACGTGAATAGATTTTAAAAATCAAACAAACATAGAGACAGAACAGGTGTGTGTCCAAGTGTGTGTTTGTTTTTGAGGTGTGGGTGTGTGCTGGTGTCTTTGTTCTGTTTATCTTTGGGTAAGTGGGTGTAATAGGAATAATAGCCAACCCGCAATGAGTTACTCCGTCCTCGCTGATTGCCAACCACCGTCGGACTGTCGGGTAGAGAAAGAGAATTCGATTTAATTTGCTGCATCGGGGGGCTACAGCGCTGCGAGGATGATCCATACCCGGCCAATGTCTGAACACTCTGCATTTGCATTGGGTTCAAGCCGGCGATGCCGGAACCGCGTCGCGATCCAGCCCCGACGGCGGTATTGGCCATATTCATGTTCATCTGCGGCATTTGGGGCATTTGGCCACCCAGGTTCATGTTCGAGCAGAATGAGATGTTCGATTTGCGGCGCGAGTTGTGGCGTTCGAATGTCTTTTGGGCCGAGAACGGCGATGGCCTGACCAAGTATCTAAGTAAAGAGTATCACTGGTAGATAGTTTGCCAATTTATTTGTAAATCTTTGAACTCACATGAGATCGCCTTCCTCCAGTTTGAGATCACAGCTTGGATTTATTATCACATAGGATAGGTGGTTGCGCTTCTCGCTGACATCGTCGTAGTCGATGGTGGGCAGGTTCAGGGACTCCATCCGACTCCTGACCAGGTTCGCTATCTCGGCCCTCTCGATCTGCTGGGCGTGGTTGTCCCTGGCCTCGTCGGCCAAATTAATGGAATACTAGAAGGAGGAAAAGTGACTATAGCCCTCCACCTTCAGTAACAGAACAGAAAAGTGTAAAGGGCTCTGGGTTTCACTTTTGGAATTTTTGGTTCTCAAACTTTATATACACTGGTAAAGTGAAAACCCTTTATAATCGGACTAGATCCTGGGTTAGTGTTGCTGTGGTGCTGATGGGCAGTGGTGATGGGCGGATTGGCGGACTGATGGGCTTCATCAGCCAGCCGCTTGCTGGCTTAGTTGTTGTTTAGTTGTTAGCTGTGATGAATCATGCTACCATTCAAAGAGAACACCATGCTGCAAAAGGCGGAAGGAATCTTGAAGGACCTACCTGGAACCCAAACCCTCTAACCCAAAACCTTCGACCTTGGGCCCCGCTATCGAACTGAAGAGGTGGTGGTGGAATGGTGGAGTCGGGGGTGCTTGGCTACTTACGGATGATCCTTTGCGCTCCGAGCAACCGCCAAGACAATTGACCGAACGCGGGCGCTGTGTCTGCGGCCGGAAGCTGCTGGCGCCACCTGTTGCCGACGCTGGGGGGCGGTAGGTGACTCCGCGCAGCATTTCCGTCGAGTCCTTCGTCGAGTCCGGGGTGCCGGTCTCCTCGTCGTACTGAGGCATGCCCATGATTTGTTTGGTGTATGCAAATTCGAGTTCGATGAGTTTGGTTAAACACAAAATGATTTACATATTTAATTGGTTTTTAATTGAAATGGAAAATTGCAGTATCGATAGATGTGTGTGTGTGTGTTTGAGTGTGTTGGTGGAGTGTATGGCAAGTGGTTGAGTTTGTGGCCTTAGCAAAAAAATTTCAACATTTAGGTTGTTAAGCATGCCGTGGAAAGCAAACACGCCAATGTTCGTTCCACTTTCCGCTACCAGTTATAAATTATGGAATGAAATTCAGGAAACTTAAAACACGCGAATTATTGATTTAAAAAAGCGATAACCAAAAACAGTTTTTAAACCAACGAAAAAAACTAGAAGAATAGGTGCAGGGCAAGCGTTACGCGGATGTTTCAACTACCAATGCTAATACTACTTATCAGGAACTTAAAAATCTTTTTCTTTTATTTTCCAATTATCCCGAAAAGTCGAGGTATCGATTTTTTCAATCGAGCAAGCATTTTTAATGAGCACTCGATGCCTGTCAAGTGGGGATTAATTAAGCAAGTGGGGCGGACAAGTCGCCGAGACGAATGGGTTAGGGAATATTTAAAAAGGAAGAAACTAGGAAACTAGAATTTCTAGCACAACAAGCAAATGCAATCAGCTAATTAAAAGCGGCATGCAAACAAAAACAGAAACCATCAGGAACGCAAAAACAGGAACGGAAACGGAAACGGAAACCGTGAAACAGAAACAAAATGAAACCAAATTAAAGTCGGCAAAGTCAAACATGCAGCAGCCAACGGGTCACGCAGGACCAAAAGGATTGGGGCGAATAGTTGGAGGAATAAATCTAGTACAACAACCCACTCCCAAAAGGACAACAACTACGACTAGACTACACACAGTTACACACACACGAACGATTAACGAATTAGAGGCCAGGCATTATATGAGATTGTATGAAGTGTGTGGCTGGTATTTATGGGTTTTTCCATTTTCATTTTTGAGTTTTTGGTTTTCTTTTTTTTTCCATATATTTTTTGTTGTTTTCTGTTTCTTGTTTTTATCGCTTTCGGGTTAACTCACTGCGTGCGTGTGCGTCAGGTCCAAATACAAACGCAAATCAATTGTTCAATCGGTACAACGGGTCGTATGTGTAATATGTTTGAGTATTCTTCTCATTGACCTGATCTGATTGAAATACATATGCTCACACAACGATGCTGAATGGATTTCTCTGTTCTCTGTACTGTTCTGTTCTGATTTGTTGTCCTAGTTTAATGAAAATGCTTCGAGGCAAATCAAAATAATCCAAAAACGAAACGATTCTGGGGCTAGGATGGATCGCAGCAAGGACATTACTACGGTGGGGATGGAAAAAAAAATGTTTAAAGGGGACTGCGATTGGGAGTGGGAGTCGTAATTATAATCAGCACGCTATGCTTTATAAAAAATATACAATATAACTCGTTTCTGGGGCTTATGGGGAAGATTTTACTTTACATGAGGGTTCAAATCGCTGCTAATGGCATCAACCAAGCGTATATTATTTTTCATTTAAAAACTATACTTTTTTATACCAATTTGAAGGATTATATATATTTGGATATATATATATAGAAAGAGAGAGAGCGAGAAAGAGAGGTATACAGGTTAGAGTAAACTTATGCACTTAACAATATTGGAGGTAAAAATGCAAACTTTGTATGATGAACAGACTTCAGACTCGATGCAGTTAGTAGTAAAGCGTAAGCGTGTGATTCACAAAACCAAATCAGGAAATCAGAAAACTTAGGGATATCACAACCAAAAATAGATAAAATCAAGATCATCAATGGCCTCAATGGGTAATACAAGGGGGCGGCAACTGAAGGTTAAAATCAACGCTTTCGGTTCAATTTACTTTCGCTGTGTTTTTTGTGTGTGTACCTAATCGCAACTCGAAATACGATTACGTGAGCAAGAGACAAGAAAAATAGCTATTTAGTAGAGCTAGTTGAGAGATATAGAGTTAGACATAGAGAAAGATATAGATATATAGAGAGAGAGAGATAGAGATAGACAGGCTGTGGACAGGTGTTGAGGAGTGTGTGAGCGTGAAAGTGTTAGCTTGGGTTACAGAATAGAATGCGATTGTCTCTTGAGTGTCCTGGGAAGACATTTCCCTTTTTGTTTTTAATCTTTTGAAGCTGTTCTCGAGAGTACGGACTTCTGGATATCTGATATCTTGAGTTCTTGAGCTGCTGAGATTTGCTGTTTGTTGTTCCTTGGACTCACCGATGGACGCAAGCGCACACAATGTCTGCTGAAGGCCGAGAAGGGTCCCCATCGCTCTACCGGCGAGTTACTCACATGAGAGGTGTCCGCATTGGAGGTGTCCTGGGTGCGGTAAATGCCGATGGGTATTTCGCAGGTGGTGGAGCAGAGTTTCTGGTACAATCGCCCGTACGTGCGTATCCACATGTCGTCCTTAGTGATCCGCATCTGTGGTTCATCAAATTAGCCAAAAAACCCAGTCACCAGGACAAATCATACACTTACCGAAGTCAAGAAGCCGCTGCCGGGTGCCTGGTCGATTCCCAACAGCAGTCGCACAAACGTAATCACATAGTCCTTGACAAAGGCCTGGTAGAGCAGGGTGTCCAGCATCGAGGCACTGAAAACGGCGCCAGCGGCGAAGGGCAGCCGGAACATGTAAGAAATGTGCGAGCCGCGCTCCTTCTCGCGCTGCAAAAAAGTGAGCGGCCAATTAACCAAATGACACTTGCCGGGACTGGGGGGATTTAAACGCTCTACCGACCTTTTCCATTTTGCTCAGGTGCAGGGCGTACTTGTCGTGGGCTCTGAACTGCATGAACCTCATATTAGAGCTCTGCGACAGCTCTGTGATGCTCTTGATGCTGGGAAAGAATCTGCAAATGGGGGTGATTAAATGTGACACGATATGAGGCGAAAGTGAATCCCTTACTTGAACATATTCTGAACAGCCACAATGGTGTTACAGTCGGAGAGTGAGTCCTCCTCGGCGGAGTTGGACAGCTCCTTGTTGACCACCACCACGCTCTCGGCCAGCGTAATGCCAGCCCTCAGCAGATCGTCCAGGCAATCAATGGAGCCCAGCATCCAATAGACCTGCAAGATATTACTTAAGCCAAGACGAGACAGACTTAGAGACTAAGCAACCCACCAATGGGAAGTACGAGAGGGCGTCCAGAAAGGCCACATCCGGCCTTCGCTCCAGCAGCAGGATGATCGGATTCAGAGACGTCTTGGAGCGGAAGTGAGCCCTCAGCGGTATGATGAAGTTGTAGATGCCGTTGGAGGCGTAGTCCGCTGCCAGGATGATCGTCTTGTTCTGCCACTGATACTCCTTGGCATTCCGATAGCTGCAGTGCTCACAAACCTGCGAAGGACAGAGTAGAGACATTGGCAGCTGCCTAATGGAAGTGGTAGAAGGTGTCAGGTCTTACCTGGGCCAGCTGGAGACAGCAGAGGGGCTTCTTCTCTTTGAGCAGGTAGCAGAGCGTGGGACTCACGCCGATGAAGGGTGACACGGGCGGAAAGCCCTTGACAATGCTAGAAAGGCAGACACAGATCCGGTTTAGACGTGGGAGGCTCCCTTTCGGGCCGGGAATCATGTGGGATGGGTAGCGATGTGTGTCTGGCTGTGGGGGAATCGGGTACGTGGAGGAAGCAAGCCGAGTGTGCTGGGATTGCAAACGTTTTTACGGTTAGCTACGACAGGAGGCTAGAGAGTGTGGGAGCAGTGGGTGTGATGCAAACTACGAACAGTTCCAAAATGTTCTCTACGAATTAACAAATGCCAGAACTTAAATTGCGACATCCAGGCTGCCAAGACCGCTGCCAGGACTCGCAGAGTAATGGCCTGCCACTCGGAGGAGGCAAACTTTTTTGACGCTCCGGGGTGACGCTCTGGAGATGAATGCACACACACAATTGAAGCCGAAAAAGCAAAACAAGCAGAAGCACAAAAATGCAGATGAAATGTTCACAAAAATTCAAGATGCAAATGCATGTAGTTTAAGATTCTGATTCTGATTCAGATTCAGTTGCAACACCAACACCAAGAACAAATAACAACCAGTCACTAGAAATCTTAAGTTGTTGCTCTGTTGGTCCACGGTTCAAGGTCCAGAAGGTAAACGGCGATGTCATTAAAATGTGTCCTGCGGCAGGCAAACAAAAGCAACAACAAGGAACGAGCAACAAGAACTAGAACAACGACAATAACTCTTCAACAAATGGCATGTGTCCGCGGAATGGCATTGGGCCCGCTTCCCGGCCCAATCCTTGAGCAATCCTTTCCCCAGTCAGACTTACCCGGTGATGTCGGAGGCCCAAACCAGATGCCGGGGCCGACGTGTCTGTACGGAACTGCTCGACGTGAATGCCGCCTCTGCTCCTCCTGCTGCTGCTGCTGCCGCCGCCGCCGTTGTCGTTGTTGTGGCCGAGGTGGTGGAACAAGTGCAGGAGCAACACCTCTCCAGTTGCCGCCTGTGGGCCGCTGCTGATCTGGCCAGAGCTCCTCCGCCCAGGCCCAGACCCAGACCAGCGCCCATGCCCATTCCAAGTCCCATTCCTGGAACACTTCGGCACTCGCTGTCGCAGCTGAAGCTCTTCTTCATGACTCGCCGGCGTAACTGGGGCAGGTACTCCTCGGATGGCAGGGCAGTGGGCAAATCGGTGGATGCACCAGGATCATCGTCATCTTCCCCAGCAGCAGCAGCAACAGTAGCAGCAGTGGCAGTGGCATTACAGAAGCTGCAACTGCGCTGATACGAATCCTCCGAGGAGCTCATGATGAGCGAATAGGTGCGCGATTGTGGAAAGTGCCCGCCCAAGCAGCTGAGGCAGCAGAGTTTTCGATTTTTCGTTTTTAGTTTGATGTGTTCAGAGTTTGGTGATTATAAGAGTTGGGAAGGGTGGAGAGTCTAGTGCTTAAGTACAACATTTAAAGTTAACATTCATAGTTAGGGGTCTAGTACTCCTCAACGATCCATCTTGATCGCTTCGGATTACCGATATCAGACTAGTTTTGGTCTATATGTACACAGATTGAGGTTCGAGGTTAGTTTCGAGGTTGGCTAAGAAGTACAATTAGTGATACACATACGTTTTGGGGGTTTAAACTCTAGGTAGATAGAGACACTACACTGGGAAAGTGGGGGAAACTGTGCCTCGGACTTGTGACTAAAAGGTGGACGGGTTGGGGGTCTCTTTTTATTGCGGATTTGGTGGAAACTTACGCAATCTTCTCGGAGGGCGAACGCCAGGGCATTTCGTCATCAATCTCATCGTCGCTTTCGTCACCCTCCTCGCCATCGTCGTTGCCCGCGATGCTGAAGGAGGAGGAGGTGAACATGTCGGGCACGGGCAGGATGGAGGGGCGTCTGCTTCCTAAGAATTTCCAAGAATAACATTATATTTGAGATCCCTAATGGATGCACTTACCCCTCCGTTGGTTGAGCACATCCGGGCTGAGCAGATTCGGGTTGTTGGCGAAGGGCACGTCCAGGTGGTTGCCCGTCGTGGTCAAGGTCGCCGGCGTGATACTCAAGGAGGTGCCCAGATTGAGGGTACTGCCCATCCCCATGCCGCCCGATCCACTCGCTCCGCCCATCGACTGTAGCGGCGGCGGCGGCAAGGTCGTCGTCGTTATGGTGGTGGTGGCCGCCGTCTGGGTCACCGTGGTGTCCTTGAGGTTCTGCCTGGAGTCCGAGATTATCACAGCCGTCGGATTATCGCTGGCTGGACGGGGGGAGAGTGGGAAGTGGCGTTAGTCGCGGTTAGCTTGTCGATCAATATCCACTCTAATTACAACTACTTGGTATACAAGACTCTTGCTATACAAGATAAAATGTCCACTAATTTCAGCTGAGAGGCAAAAAGGTGATGAAGAAAACTAGAGAGCAAGTAGGTGGGGTGTGGGAGCAGGTGGCAGGTGGCAGGGGGCGTGGCAAATCTACAAGGCAAACCTGGGGAAAACAACTCGTTAAAAGTCCTCGACAAGACTGCACTGGCCGGGAAACTTTCGGCAAAGTGATTAAGGTGCAACTTTGCCAAAATGTTGTCTTTCCCTTTTATATTTTTTTTTTCTTTTTTGGGCCATAGTTTTTGGTTACTTAATTACAGGGGTCGGGCGGGGCAGGGTGGGTGTGAAAAAAAACAGGGCTGATATACAGGGGATATGGCTAAAATTGGCTAAAATAGTTGTGACAAAAAGCTAAACTATTTCTTTGCAGCTAATTTACACGAATTGTTGCGTGTGGTGATATTATTATTTACAGGGTTTTTTTATATATTCTTTTACCAAGTAGACACCCAAAAACACATGCTCGTACAACACACACATGGCTAGCATTACAAACAAACAGGGCTAACAAACAAACAAAGGCTAAAACAAACAGGGAGAAATGCAAAGACAGGCAGAACAAGAAGAATTGGCAACCGGCGGAAGTAGAAGTAGAAAGAGTAATGTTTTGGCCAAAAAGAACTACGGAGCGTGCAAAAGAAGCCATGTAAAAAATGAAGCAAACAACAAAAATAGCTTTGCATAGTGCGAAAGAGAAGGATATCTGTGGATGACAAGGCCAGGATAGGTGTGGTCTGCAGGGTGGACCTCGTTTATAGGAATTTGGTTACAATAAATGGCATTAACAAATAGACTACATTTTTATTCAACACAGCTCATCATGTAATTTTCTTCATTATCATTCAAAAAATAAAAATTATTAAACAAGTTTTATTTACTTAAGGTTATTTGTATGCAACGAGGCGTATGAGTAATATTCATGGTTCCTTGAAAACATGGCGTATGAGTAATTTGTTGTGCCGCCATTGACATAACTCATACGCCATGTTGTCTTTTCATAAGTATTTTTCTTAATTGATTAATATTCATTTTAATAATATAAAATAATTCTTCTTGATAAAATTAACCGAGACATAGACTTCGCTGGGCGCCAACTAGCCCTTCCATGCATTATTTGGCCTTTGGAGGGGATCCCTCGAAAAAATCGAAAAAATATTTTGTTCTCAGGTTTTGGTGCAGATTTATGGAGAATCGATCCACAAATCGTTTAAGGTACGCCGCTCGAGAATCAATTAAAAATTGGCCAAGATATGGCCTTCGCAGTGGGTGATATTGGGGTCCCCATGTATTTTCAACATTTTGAAGGGGACCCATGAGGAAAATTGACAAAAAATCGAAAAAATATTTTGTTCCCAGGTTTTGATGCAGACTTATGGAGAATCGATCCACAAATCGTTTAAGGTGCGCCGCTCGAGAATCGGATGAAAATTGGCCAAGATATGGCCTTCGCAGTGGGTCATATTGGGGTCCCCATGCATTTTCAACATTTTGAAGGGGACCCATCAGGAAAATTGACAAAAAATCGAAAAAATATTTTGTTCTCAGGTTTTGATGCAGATTTATGGAGAATCGATCCACAAATCTTTTAAGGTACGCCCCTCGAGAATCGGATGAAAATTGGCCAAGATATGGCCTTCGCAGTGGGTCATATTGGGGTCCCCATGCATTTTCAACATTATGAAGGGGACCCATCAGGAAAATTGACAAAAAATCGAAAAAATATTTTGTTCTCAGGTTTTGATGCAGATTTATGGAGAATCGATCCACAAATCGTTTAAGGTACTCCGCTCGAGAATCGGATGAAAATTGGCCAAGATATGGCCTTCGCAGTGGGTCATATTGGGGTCCCCATGCATTTTCAACATTTTAAAGGGGACCCATCAGGAAAATTGACAAAAAATCGAAAAAATATTTTGTTCTTAGATTTTGATGCAGATTTATGGAGAATCGATCCACAAATCTTTTAAGGTACGCCCCTCGAGAATCGGATGAAAATTGGCCAAGATATGGCCTTCGCAGTGGGTCATATTGGGGTCTCCATGCATTTCCAACATTTTGAAGGGGACCCATCAGGAAAATTGACAAAAAAATCGAAAAAATATTTTGTTCTCAGGTTGTGATTCAGATTTATGGAGAATCGATCTACAAATCGTTTAAGGTACTCCGCTCGAGAATCGGAAGAAAATTGGCCAAGATATGGCCTTCGCAGTGGGTCATATTGGGGTCCCCATGCATTTTCAACATTTTGAAGGGGACCCATCAGGAAAATTGACAAAAAATCGAAAAAATATTTTGTTCTCAGATTTTGATGCAGATTTATGGAGAATCGATCCACAAATCGTTTAAGGTTCTCCGCTCGAGAATCGGATGAAAATTGGCGAGATATAGGCATCTCTGGGGCCAAATGCTCCTCCCAGAACCTGATCACTTTATATACATATTACTCATACGTTCTGTTGGTTTTCTTTACAATTGTTAAATAAAAGATGGCTGTAAATTAAAGTTTTGTTGAAATTGATGAAATGATAGTTAATATTAATAAGTTATCTAATAAGAAATGTTAGTGCCAGTACTAGTATTATGGAAATAATTGAGGTCCACCCTAGACATCCTGCGGATGGGCGCGTGTATATGTGTGTGTGTTTGTGTGTCGATGTGCGGAATAGAGGAATGCAGAAGGAGTCTTGATGGCAGCGGAAATGCTTTTTGACATGGGTAGGCGGAAGTACAAGGTGGCGGAGGCATCGGAGGTGGCTTGGGTGGAGGGGGGACAGCAGCTCAAGCCTTAAAATTGAGACAGCTAGAGCCAGAGAGAGAGAGATAGAGATAGATAGAAGTGGTTTGTCTTGGAGATGGCGTCGGAATTGGTGGTGTGGCGGGTGAAACATAGATTTAGGCAAAGAACGTGTTTCAAAAAGACAAAGACGTAAGAAATATGTGTATTTTGCTTCATTTTTTGTATTTTTTTTTGTCGAAAAAGGGTTTGGTTTTTGGTTGTTGACTTGCAGGATTGTATTCTGGTGTCACACTCACGCACAAATAGTGATGCAAACTCGCCACTGTCGGGTGTTTGCATTGACGGATGCGATTGCGATTGCGATTGCGGATACGGATACGGTTGCAAGTGGGCTGTGTGGCCACTGCCACCACCACCCTCGTAACTGGGACTGTGGGGCACACGCACACAAACAGACGGCACAGACGGCGGTGGTGGTGCGGCCGCTGCTGCGGATGTTGCATTTATTGTTGCTGTTGTTGTTGATGCTGATAGTAATGTTGATGATGTGAAGGTTGTGCTAATTGTTGTTGTTGTTGTAGTTGTTGGTTGTATTGTTGTAGATATTGTTGTTGGAACTGCTGTTGTTGTAGTTGATGACGTATATAGTTGGATGTTATAGTTTCGTCACAATACATTAAAAAAAAACAATATTAAGGGTGTACTCTGTGCTCTGGACGGGGGGAGTATTCCTCACACTAACTGAGGTATATGAGGTCATTAGGTGTGTGCTGTGTGTTTGTCTGTATGTGTGTGTGTGTGTGTGTGGGTGTGTGCTTTAAACTAACCTAGAACTCTGGATTCTAAGTTCGTCCCAAGCTACTTGCCATCTAAGGACAACTATAAGCGTGTTCTTCTCCTAACTTTCTCAATTCTTAAGGTGTTCACTTAAATATAATTGTCTTTTTTTAAATGGAGACAGCTAAGAAAGCGCTTTTAACTCATAACCCCTGCAGGTAGATAATTAATTAAAAGAAAGGGTAACCAAACGAATCACAGGCTCACAAAAGAACACACACCGAAAGCATTTTCTTTTCATTCTTTTCAGACAAACCAAACCAACTGAAAAAAAAAAAACGACAAAGGATATCTTGAAAACTCAGCCTCAGAAATAAATTAATCAGATTAATGGTTCAACAGAGAAAGAAGGATAATAAGTTGGAAAAAGAGATAGATAGAGAGAGAAAGTCATAGCAATAACTTGTTGCTAAATAAGGATATATTGTAAAGCTTATAATTCATAAATATATATTTTTTATGTAAATGGGTTGGGTTCTCGTCTCATTCAATGGTTAGCATACCACTAACCCACTCTCACACACACACACACACACTCAGCACACCCGAGAAATATTTTGTGAAAGGGTCTACCCACCAGTTGCAGCCGCTTGGTGGGTGGAGGCGGAAGAAGAAGGACCACCGCCACCGCCTCCGCCTCCACCACCGCCAACTCCGTCCTTGGCAGCTGCCGCCGGGTCCGATGTTTGATTTTGATTAACGACGAATGCGGAATTCTCCTCCTTGGTGATGCTCATGTAATAGCACGTGTCATCCTTTTTCATAATGTGCCTGGGTCCTGGATTCAGCAGAATGGTGTCCTCGTAGAATTCCGGCAGTTCTGCCGGACGCACGCCCACCAGAGCCACTCCATATCTGCGACACACACAATTTAAATATCCAAAAATTTCGGGGGGATATGGGGCTATAGGAATGGTGACAGCAAACTTACTTGCGATGTGAGTGGAAGCTGGCGTATGTGAAGCTCTTGCCCTCGTATTCACCAAAAAATCGACTGTCCCCGAGCACAATGTGATAGATCTCGTTTCCGGAGCACTTCCCGTAGAGGCGATGCCACTCCTCCGGCGATTGCTGGCCCTCCCTGTGGATTTAGATTAATTTAGTTTAAAGAATTAACAAGTTTAAAGATTAATAATATTTCCTTTTGGTTTAGTGGCTCATGAGGAATGCATGAGTCATTCCATGAGTGGTGGTGACCCAATTAGAATCCGACGACAGGTAGGATTACATTAGCGTGTCGCGACTTGCGACTTGCGACTCGCGACCACACGACAAACGGAAACTAAAAGCCGCATTTAATTGACGTCTCAGGCTCCGCTACGACCTTGCCCCTTCCGTTCTGCTAATTTTCACACTTGACGACCTCTGGCTTGCCGACACTGTTTACCTCTGGCATGTCACAAAAGCAGTTTAATTAAAACTGAAATTTTAAATTGAATTCCTCGGTTGTGTGATGGCAGAGGTGAGAAGGTCTGAAACTCCCTCTAATCGGGATATGTGGCATGAATTCATTAAATTTTCACGCCAGCAATTGGCGGTGTTTGGTTTGAAGTGGTACTAGGTACACTGGGACTTATTTGGTAAACTATTTAAATAACTATGACTTAGATATATATCTAAGAGAAGTTCCTTAAAAATTTATGTAAATAAACAAGCAATCATTTATGAAAAAAAAACCATAACTCACTCCCTTTCAACCTTTCACTTCCAAAACATTAACTTGAAGACTGAGTGGTCCTTCAGTGGCTACTCCTCATGAAAAAATAATCTGCAAGCCATCATTTTTTCCCAACCAGCTTATGCATTTAGCCACCCACCTAAGGCTAAGCTAAATTAGCTTCTCCCACGACAAACACAAAAAAAGAAAACAAAAATAAATAAAGGGAAAACACGTTAAAGGCCAGTGGAGGAAAAACCATCTGAATGAGCAATCAACTATGTCCACCGACTTGGCTAATGACGCATCCAAGCGAGCCGATGACGCACAGCAGATAGAGAACTTTGTGTTTTTTTTTGCCACATGTATGTATGCTAAATGGCCAACTGACCAACCTGGCCAAATGGCCAACAGTTAACCGGTAACAGTTAACAGTTGACCTGGCTTAAAGGAATACTCACTGGCCGCGGGAGGTGTGGAGGAGGAGAGTGACCAGGGTACTGGCGCCGGGGCAGGTGCAGTTGTTGGCCAGGAGGGCGTACTTGAACTCATCCTCGCAGACGACGTGCTCCGCGAATTTCACATGCAGCTTGTGCTCCGGCCTGTGAAAAACGCGAAATGTGGAATGGAATTTCCGCAGGATTTCCAAACGAACAGATTGGTTTTGTACGTTGTACGTTCAGCATATGGAAATAGTAGAGAAGTAAGTGATTTATTTGAATGATGTGGATGTTGATGTTGAGGTGGAGGATAACGGATGGCTTTTACCTAAAAATCTGGACATATTGCGGCACATTTGGCGCAAAGTCCTTCACGGCCCAGGATCGTAGAATGGTGTGTTCGTCGGCGGCCGTTTTGTCGGCGTAGTTGCGAGCTGCCAGGATGAAGCACGCCTCCGCCTCGTTCATTCGAGCCCTGGCCAAATCGCCATCCTTCAGACAGGAGCCCTTCAAACAGAAAAACAGAGGTTGCCTTTCACTTTTCACAACTCCCACGTGAGAGAAATGGTTGGAAAATCCCACCTGTATATAGATAACGCGCTGCGCCCAAATGGGCACCTGAAGGATCATACGCATCGTGGTGTCCAGTTCCATGGGGCTTAGCAGGACTACGTAAAAGTCCTGCAGGAGCGGGTGGGCATAGAACTCGTTGAGAAAGTCCATTATGGTGTCCGCGTGGAGAGTGGTGGAGCAGACCACCACATGCTTTTCGCTTTGGGCGCGATGGGAGCTGTAACTTCCGCCCAGTTTCTGTCTCTCCATCCAGGTGAACGCCAGTTGCTCGAACTTTAAAGAGAAATATACTTTTCAGCCTCATTTGGCGGACTAATTATATTTCCCTGCTTTAATTGAAACGAAGGGGGACCTGCCTCTGCTAGTTTGCAACATTTTGGTTGAAAAGCTAACTGGTTGTTGGGTTTTTTTATTGGTTTGACGGGCTATTGGGTCGTGAAGGTCATAAATTCTGCAGCATATTGACATGCACTTCAAACTTTTAGAGCCGTGCCCGAAAACCATGCTCGAAAAAAAGAAAAAATGTTGATGGATGCTTGTGTTGTTTGCTATTTGGCCAAATGGCTGATGGTCAGTTTTAGAAATCCTACTTTTTCAGGAGCTTTATTAACTAAGATAGTCAGTAGTTTGTGTCTTAATAGTCCCAAAAAACAAAAGTATGTTAGTGTATATACCCATTTAGCATATCTATCCATCATGGTAGGGTGCTTTGTCCAGTTTGCTGCCATTTAAGCTTATATTTCTGTTTACAATCTGTACTCCTCCCTCCGGTCAGTTGTGTGTTTTTGTTGATAAAACAATTGTTTGCAAATTGTTCAGCATGGCAGCCAGTCAGCCAGTCAGCTAGTCATGGGGGCAGTGGATCAGGAAATGCGAGGAGGGTCCACGGACAGACAGAGTGTGGCAGGCAAATGGTAAACAATTTCCACCGACAGCATCTCCCCCTTATTCCGTCCGGGCTTCCATATTTATTAATATCGATTGATGACCAAAGTGGGCTATATACACAGGACATGGTCCGGATTCCGGACTGCTGAGATGCAGATGATGGATGGGTATAAGTTTTGTCCTGGCTTATGGGGGCATAAATATTTGATGTTGGCTTCAAATGAAACTATTTGGCTAAGGATCCCTAACCCGAATCCTTGTCGGTTGCCGAAGACTTACCTGCGTGGGCAGGACAATGAGGGCGACACAAATCATGATGACCATGTAGAGCTGCGATGGCCAGATGTCCGGCACAAAGTCACCGTAACCCACCGTGGAGAAGGTCACAACCACATAGTAGGTACTCTGAAAAAGGTTCAAGTGACGATGGCCAGCCCGCTGAAAGTGCTGGATGCCGCAAACACTAAGAAGAGATATTTATTTTATAGAGATTAGGGATTGTGTGTTGTGGAGTGGAAGTACCTGGTAAAGACCAAACACAGCAAGGTGGCTGAGAGAATGGTGAGTTGCTGGGAAAGCGCCGATTGGGACTTCTGCATGGCCCGATGAAGGTCATTCTTCAAGGTGAACAAAAACTGGTTATTCAAATCTAATTCTAACTCCACTCTCCTAATCTACTTACAAACATGTTCTCCAGCGAACGCTTGGCCAGCCAGCAGTTGAGGAAAATGGGTATGAACAAGTTCCGAAGTGGCGGATGAACAATCTAAAAAATATACATTATCCTTATCTATACAGGATATAATCCCAGGTAGCCCTACTCACCGTTAGTGCAAAGGGTATTGTCGTTACTAATTCTAGTATAAAGTGAAATGAGAGTATCTGTTGCCAGATGTTGCCCTGAAAAGAATCGAAAGAGTCATAGAGTATAACTATTTTATGCTAGTTAGAAGGCACTACCTTATAGCCTAGATATGTGAGAACCAAGGATTGCGTTAACGACACCATGGCCAGAAGTAGTTGCAGGATCCAGAGCACTGTCGGCCGATTAACCCAGAGTATGGCGTCCCAATTGATGATGGGACTCTCCTGGAACTCCTCCTCCGTCAGTTTGGCCGAGATGATGAACTCTGTTTTATTGCCCACTTCGCAGCCATAGCTTCAAGGATAATTATAAAAACATTAATCATATCCTTCAACTCTATAGAGTATAGACTCACCATGTTATAAATGTTGGATTTTTATCCAATATCACACGTATTATGTAGAGAACACACGACAGTAACTTAAGGAATAAATCGGCGATTCGTATGCGTAAGCCTTTTTTGTTGTTATTTTATTGTTGGGAAGGAATACAAGGAATAGAGTTAGAATTTGGGTCAATCGAGGAGTGAAGGTGAATCTAGTCTAGGAATGTTTGCCCAAAAGCTACCCAAGACAACTCCCACTCAATCGAGACTTGTTTACCTGTTCAATTATTTCGTTTCCAAATCAATATTTACCCAAGATTATCGAATTCTCTTTTGTAATGTCATTCGTTTGTGTGTGTTTGGTATTCGTCCTGTCAGGATATGTGTATATGTATGTGAAGAGTCTGCCCTCACACTAATCAAATTCAATTAAATTCCACCTCTTGTTGATTGTTGTAATCAAGTCGAATATTTTAGTTAATTCAAAGACAATAGAGAGTCATCCACTTACTTGATCGCTGATTCTTAATGAAATAGAGTTGCAGTCTTTCTTTAAATGTGTTTTCGTTCACATAGTACTCCACTCGAACTCTGCAAATAGACGGAAGGATAAAGAGAGTGCTGATGATTGAGCTTCTTTTCAAATTGAATTGCAAAAACAAAGGCATTTTAAGGGGGAGGTCCCCCTATCCCCGCCCCAATTCAATTTCCCCTCAACCTCATCCCCCAGGCACTTTCCAGGCACTGCACTTGACAATTGATGCGCTTACTTATCACATTAAGTAACGCAGCTGGCACACTTTTCCTTTCGCTCCATTATTAAACACTGTGAGAAAAAAGGGGGAGAAATAGTATACAAAGGGCAAAGTTCAAGGCGAACAATGCGCTTTTAAAAGCTTTCAGAACTTTAAAATTATTACAATATATTAAAGATTAAACAATAAAAACTCTTTCTTCAGTGCATGTAGTTTCTGCGTGCAGCTAAGTATCCGGGAATTACCAAAGACTCAAAGAGAGAGAGAGAGTGAGTGAAAGTAGGGAAAGTAGTTGTTATAGTAGTAGTAGTTGTATGTAGACACGTGACTGTCTTGGCTCCCGGCCACTTAAGGACTCAGGACGTCTGAGCAACTACGCCGTGGATGACTTTCCTTCAGTGATTGTCTGTCTTCGCCGTGGGCGCCTTTCGATTAAAGTACGGTTTATGCCCCACAATCGGATCAAAGGAAATATTAAAGGTTCACCCTTAAAAGTGACTTAAAAACTAAAGGATGTGCGGTAAAGTAACTTCTTCAGGACATGGGCACACATGGCGTATGTGCAACGAGATGCAAGGCTAATGGGTTTGCAGAAACAGTGGCTGGCTAGTCGAGCAAATATTTTCCAGACAGACAGAGGATCCTTTTAAGCAGCCACTTGACTGCACAAGCCATTGGAAATAGCAAAGGATAGAGTCTAGTACAGCTTGAGTAATTAAAGTAGTTCACAGCTCTTAAAGTGTGGCCTAGGACAAAGGAAAAAGGGATTCTATTAACGACTTGGCACCTTTTTGAGCCTTTGTTCTGGTCTTTTTGCTGGCTCTGAATATTCATGTCAAGGTTAATGCACCAAATGAAAACACCAAGGAGCCTGGGAATAGTTCAAGCATTGCTCCCGGCAATGGCACCTTGGGGGCCATTCGCAGGATTCTGCTACAGTGGACAGGACGATGACTGCAAGTGCGTGGTGAAATTAACGAGCGCCCCAGTCCTCGACCAATTCCATATCACTCGCAGTGGCAAGTGACCAATCAGTTATGACCCGGCCAGAAGCAGAAACCTCGTGCCACTGCATACAATCAACTCTGAACCTGGAGAAGGATATTTCGTCCTGCGGTTTGTGTTTCGGGTTCATTCCACTCGCCTTTTTCTCCACTTCTGCTGGCCATTGAACGCGGCAGAGCTCTTCTACCAGATGGCCATAAGTTCTGGCCATAACTTGCGGACGAGAAGAGCAATCACTTGGCTCTCCATCGCTTTAAGTCTTTAGTCACGCAGCACATGAACTTTCGACAAAATGCAATCAAAGCAGCAGAATGATTGCCATGCAGCTTGAATGCAAATATTTTGGTTAAATTAAAAACTGAGTCTCAACTGAGTTGAAATGCAAAAAAAGTTAAAACTGTGGGGTTAACCAAT
Organism: Drosophila pandora; assembly: GCA_021223865.1. Classification (NCBI taxonomy): domain Eukaryota; kingdom Metazoa; phylum Arthropoda; class Insecta; order Diptera; family Drosophilidae; genus Drosophila; species Drosophila pandora. The sequence goes on from JAJJHT010017475.1 coordinate 4,091,342, forward strand.
GAAATGGAAAAACAAAGAAACCATCCAAGTGATTGGATATCCAATACTATTGTTTATTTATTAGAAACTTAATTTAAACTTGTCGATTACTCTAGATTACTCTAGAGTTTTTGAGGTTTTCTCTGCTGGAGCTGAAGAAAATTAAATTTCAGTTTCCCATTTATGGTCCGTCGTTTATGTGAACTTTTCAGCCTCGGATAATTGAGTTCACGCCCCAAGGGCCTTTACATTTTCCTATGTGAAGTTTCGACGCCCGAACCCGCAAAGTTATGAACTTTTAAAGTATCCCCTACATCCACTTAAATTGATTCCCTTAGCCAGGTTTTTTTTTTTTGGGCCTGGCTTAGCCGACGACAAATTGCACGTTAATGTGTTTTTGTTGTGCCATCATTTGATTATCCTGAGATATTGAGTTTAAAGCCGCGGATCTCGGCTCTATGGATGAAATGGGAAAATGTCCTGGACCTGGGCAAGGCCAGCCTGCGGCAGGATATGCTTAGATTGTTTTACCTTTATTGATTTTTGATTTGCCGCTTTTTAAAGAAAATTTGATTTAATTTTGCCGTTTCGCCAGTTTGGTGGATAGGCGTAGGCTCAGGTTTCTGCGTTTCGTGACGAGATTTGATTACAACTCCTTGATGAAATTTCGCTGGGAAAGGAAAGGAAACGAGGCGAAGCGAAGCCAGCCAAATCAAAGGCCACAAAGGACCCTGGCAAAAATGCCTAGCATAACAAAGGCCGAGAAAGGTTTTGCTTTCCTGCCTGCCTGCCTGCCAGTGAGAGCCAGCCGCCAACACAAAGGACCTTCGGACAAAGGACACCTATGCGTGGTGTAAGCTGGCAACAAATTGCATCTCTGGGCGATGCCTCATTTTTTTGTGATGGTCTCTTCTTGCTGGAGACCGTGTTCCTGCTCGTTTATTGGTGTCCTGATGAGACATCTCAATATCCTCGCTGAAGTATCCATTAAGCCATCGCAGCTTTGATTGCTTCTCGTAAAAACTAAAGAGCTCTCAGCTAAATTATAGAGCCTTCTTCGCCACAAACACAAATGTCCGATTATGTGTGCCAGAGACAGCTGGAAGTGGATGGGCAGGGAGATGTGCAGGATAATGGCTTAAGAATGGAATGCATTTTGCATTGAGGATATCCGGTTCTCATTTGTCATTCCTAGTTGCATTTGCAAAGCGGAAACGGAGAAATTACAAATTTATTTGTAGGATAAATATATTATTTCTTTTGCATTTAGATTGTCTCTATTTGAAAAGGATTTTTGTGAGCGTGTGTTCTTGCAAGCACTCTCAAATTAAATTCATTTGAAATATAATTCCTTGGCCTGAAGTATCAATTGGAAACTGCCTCAATTATTTATTATTTATTTACAAAGTAATACCTTTAAAATGGACAGCTTTAGGTAAGAATAACTTTAAAGATTAAAGTCATTTTTTAAACAAAAATGTATCTAAACTCCCTTCGAACTATGACATATTTCCGCGAAACAGGACACTCATCTGCCATCATCTGCGTTGCGAGAACTCGCCAGGACTCGCGTACTCTAATGTGTGTGGGCTTTTAGTTGAGTCCTGATTCGATTATGAATCGACGCCTCGCTCCTGCTTTGACCTGTTAATGGCAATCACGCTGTGCTCGACTGCTTTTTAAATCGAATTTCGAATTAAGTTAGATGCCTCGAGGGGTCCTGCACTGGAGTGGAGTGAAGTGGAGTGAAGTGAAGTGGCGGCTTACCTGGGTATTCGATCATAGGAGTCCCACGAGGAGAGACAATTGTAGGACGAATTGCGACTGTTGCCCGCCATGTTGCATAATAGATGATCCATTTGGCGCGACTGCCCCTTAGCACTTTAGTTAATTTCACGTTTCGATCACACTTGCCGATTGCATTTCACGTTTCGATCTCTTGGAGGGTTACTTTTTATTTCAGTGATATGTATAGTATGCTTTGAAGGACCCTGAATGGAATGGCTTTAGCAATACTTTAATAATGGTCTTTGGTAGCGCTTCAACTTTAATCAAAATTGATTGCCCCGACATAGTCCTGGCTGGGCAATTAATTTTGTTGTTTGGACACGCAATTGAGGACAGGACGAATACACACACACATTCCGAGGCACACTTATTTATAGCTTGTTTAACATGATTTTTTCCCTTCTTTTGTTTATGCTATTGTCCTGCCCCCGTTGTGTGTTCTGTGGCCATTTAATAAATTTATTGCCCGAACGGCCATAGCCTTGAAAACTGTTCCAGCGGAAATTGCTGGTGGAAGTGGCAGCGGAAGATAAACCAGCTCGGTGTCCTCATTTTGTCATTAAGCCCGCTTTTTACACTTTTTATTATTGTTATTATTTGACATGGCATTACTGGCTGGCTATCCCCCTCTGTTTACATTATTTTTCACTTCCCTTTTCAATTTGCGCAATTAATTAAAATGCATGAGCCAGCTGGAATATTATTTACCTCCCCAAGCATCGAACACTGAACATTTTGTGTTCAATTGTTAATCCGGAATTCAATTGTAAACACATTCATTATTTAAAGAAATGAAGCAGTAGCAGGAGATGTAGCTTTTATGCCTTTCATCAACAATATAATACGTTGTGATTGCTTTTTAATTGCAAATTCATGTTCGCCGCGGGTGAGGAGATTCGTTAAAGTGTCGTTATGGCACTCGCTTTAAGCCAGATTGCCCCGAGGAGGATCCATCAAGTGGCCCAGAAGAGTCAATCGAATTTATGGCTTTTGACTTTCGCTGACAGGCCTGCAAAGCCAAATCATTAGACGTGACCTGAGGAGTCTGGCTAAGTGACACATTGATAAATGACAAAAATACAAGTACTTCTGTCTATCCGCCTCACTGCCGAAGGACATTTTGCGGTTGAAATCGTATCCCTTTGCTTTCTGTAATTTAAATTGGTTGTGGTCTGGCCTTAAGCCATCTGTCGCCTTGGTTTATGGCCTTTGCCTTGCCGGGGACTTCAATTAAAAAACCTAAGAAAATCCTCAACAAAAAAGAACGCATTTCTTATCTATGAACTTTGAACTTTTGCTGATTCTGCTTGCTGCTGCTGGTGCTTCAGATGGCACTACTGTGACCTCGATGCTCTGATTGAAACACTTCTATAATGCAATTTGTTCCCTTCGAGTCGCCTTCTTTTATTCATTCTGTCTCCGAATGCAATTTGCATGGCTATGGTTTGGAGCTTGCCTCTGAATTATTTAGGCATTTCGAAGTGATTAATCGAAGTGCTTTCGGTGGAAATCCAGAGTGCGTGCCGCGCCAACTGTCTGTCTGTCGCAATCAAGTATACGCCCCGTTGGAGGCATGTATTTGGCGCGTAATGCCCGTGTGATGTGGCGCTTTTTTTCGTGCGCCCCACAATTACAGTAATTGGCCTGTCCCGTGGTTAACACCTCTTTATGGCCGACCCGAGAGTAGGGGCCTCTGGGGGGTAAGTAACCCAATTTTTTTCGGGGGCTACCAGCAAGGGTGCGAATAACAGAAGTAACTCAAGCATTCCTAATTACAATCTATGTCAAGGAAATCAATAAAGGTTTACTATTACTCATAGGTAATTTCCTTTAACTCTCGTAGCAAGGTAGTCTGAAATAAAAGGCCTAAACTTTTTTAATATTTTCCTACTCCTATAGAACTGATTCTTTAACCATTAAGGAAGTACTTTGATTCTATTTTGGGTTCCCGCATGAAGGTTAATTTTAAAACAAGCCACGACACCAGCACTCCCTGTCTGTCTGCTTGTTCCACAGCTCATTAGGTTTATCGATTGCCCAGATCCCCTATATCCTTGACGGCAGACAGTCACAACAATCGTTAGGGGGGTATGTTGCCTAAATGTATGCAAACATTTGCATTAACACTCGACACATGAACAGTATGTATGTATTCCTTGGAGCAAGCCAAACCCAACTCAACTTGGGGGAACGTTGAACTGGCAAACAAATCAATTTGGCTGCATAAAATTTAAATATTTTGAAAGAGCTTTTGTTTCATTGTCCAGACAGTTTTCGGGCTTTGTTTCGTCGCTGAAATGAAGCTGCTATGCTGCTTCGGTGCTCTTTGGCCCATTTGCATAGCCAACAAAATATCTTTATTCATTTTGGTGAGCCAAGCGAATAGAAATTGGAAATCCGGTGACCTTTGCCCGCTGTTTCTGCGGAAGTCCAAAGACGTCACAGTTCATGAACTCTTTTTTGGCTAAAACCTCGCCACCTCTTGCCACTTTCACTGCCACTGCCACTGCCACTGCCACTGCCATTCCTTTTTATGATTTCTGCTCAAAGTTTATGTCCTGGCTTTATGTGCAGCATAATAAACTTGATGTCTGAATCGCTTAAATTGACTGAAGGTCGTATTTTAATGGGCTTGTATCTTGATTGCACACCCCCCAGAAAATCCCCAGAAAACGAAAGAAATATGATGGGATCAAATGTTCCAACATCCCGCCCCCGAACCTCTAATGCTGCACATTTCAATGGCTCGGAAATGGGAAACGGGAATTGGGCACGGGAATGTGGCTTTGATGTGTTCCGAGCTGCTGCTCAGTGGAGCAGACCTAAGTTGCATTCGCATCTGCTCCCAATTAGCCTTACAAATATGCCTTTTGGGGCAACCCCAACATATTGCCATTTCCCACGCGATCGAGCCATTCAGGAGTTCCACGAGGTAGGCCATTCTTGCTTTTGAATTTCAAAGGGTACATCCATCCTGTAGCATTCGGTGGCATGTTCGCATATTGTAATTTTTCCCCTTTTTGTTGCACAAATAGTATGAAATATTTACGGTGGGTTGTAAAAAGAACTCTACTTTTTGTGAATTTTTAAAATGATTGAAAGCGAAAGGCAGCTATGGTAGCTACTGGCTGTTGTAAAAAATCTCATAAATAGTGGAGGTCGCTTAAAAAAAAGCTGTCTTAAAAGCAACACAACATTTTTGCTTCATTCTTTTCGAAAATTTAAAAGTTACTTTCCTACTTTGTAGGTTGAAATTTAAAGGCTTAAAGTTGCTGAGAAAATAGTTGCCTTAAGACTGCCAGGAAAACTGCATTTATTATTATAGACAACTAATTATAGATAATATATATCTTCTACTCGTTATTTCAATTTATTAAATTGGCATGACACTACGCCCCTAATTAATAATTTATTTTTGACAGTATTCGTAAATATTTGACTAATATAAACAATTTTTTTTCACCCTGCCAGGGTAGAGAACTGCTCCGTAGCTGCCTCAACTTGTTGATTAATGGTTATTTTTCCAGCTATTTTTGCAAGCATTGCGTGAGCTGCTTCGATTCGAGTGAAAGTTGGCACGCGCCACCGGAATGCGGAGAAAGTGAGAGTGATAGAGTGATAAGGCGAGGGCAACAGCAACAGCAACGGCAAAGGCGAAGGAACAGGAGTAACAGACAGTGGCACGCCTTGGCTGTCGGCCAAATGCGCAACAGTTTAAAAAGTAGGCGTCACCCACGACAAGGGCACGACATGTCAGGACACAAAAAAAAAAAAGAGTAAAATAAAAGACTGTAAGGAAGTCGGGCAGACAAGCCACAGGACAAACTGTTGCTGCCTTCCCCAGCTGCCTTCGGCTTTAGCATATTTAATCGTGCGGAAGCAATCGATGGCCGTTAAATAGCGGCAATTTGCCCCTAATGACGTCATTACATGCAACAAGCAAACAGCCGCAGGACATTCCACCAAAGGCCGAAGAAGACGAAGGAGCAGGGCATTAGCCCTAACCATAGCCACTCCGTTCATAAATCAATTCTCTAAACTTGGCCAAAACCGCACGCGACCTTTTGTGAACTGGCTCTGAAAAAAAGAGAAAAGTTGAGTGTAGAGGCTGAGGGAATTTATCACTTGGCCAGCTTAATGGCTCTTGGCCCAAACAAAGGCGAATTACAAAGCGTTTAGCATGTTGTTTTTCCCACCTCTCTGCACTCTTTTTAACATTTCACTTGATCCCTCTTTTGTGGTTCAAAGAATAAAAGGAAAAGCGAATTAAATTAAACGTTGATGGCCGGCCGAAGGTGAAGTTTTCTTTACAAGAGTGGTCTTTGATGAACTATGGCGAAAATTGAGTTCTAAGTGAGTAAAAAGGGGGCTTATGGGGCTAAGAAATATGTTAACTAGACAGATACATGGGCCAGGGAGAGGGACAGATCCTTAAAGCTTAATCGAACAAGGCTTATGAATCACATAAATGGTTTTAAGCCTCTCTACTGATTAATGGATTTAATTTATTGAGCTTTTATCGCGGTATTTATAATGTGTCACCATTAATAAACACCATCGATTAGTGGATTTCAATTCAATTAAAAAGAAAATTAATTGCATTGAGATAATTTATGTTGAACTCGTCTTGAAAATGTTAATTAAAACCAAATAATTTCGCACATTTAAATCATTTATTAAGAGTTCTGTGAAAAATTTTCAATTAGCTTTCGTGACTTTCACCTTTGGCCTCAATTGGCTTTTGTTTACCCATCCTGGCTCCCCCCTTAGCCAGGACAGGCAGCCACGATTCCTTGGCCAAATGTATGCAAATAGAAATGTCGCACATATTTCATAATTTTCATATTCTTCGCTCCGAAAAGCAATTTGCATTTACGTTTTTTGTTGTTCTTGCTGCTGCTGCTGGTGGAACGAAATTGGTTGCCATTTCTGTTTATCATATATGGAAAATTTAGCTTCTAAAGTATGAGAGAGAGTGTGTGTGTGTGTTTACATATATGAAATTGGAATTATGGTACAAATTAGCTTATTTGACATTTCAATGTGCAAATATTTGGAAAAGTGGCGAACGAGTGGCGGGCGACGACTCCTCTTCGAAAGGTGAGGTGGAAAAAAGTCGTTACGCATTTTCCGCTTGTCCTTAATGTTCGATTTTGATTGCAGTAAGTCAGTCAGGATTGAGGGAGGGAGCTTTAAGGACCTGCGGTTCCTGCCTGAAGGCAGAGGCACTTGAGTGGCTGGGAATGTCGCCGGAGCGGGTATTTCATTTATCTGCAGCTGTCAGTTAATTTCCGTTCAAGTAGCCATTAAAACAATCATGACGCCGCTTAGGCTACGCTTACATACACACTCACAAAACCACTCACACACACACACGCACACACACAGACAGGAGGAGAGAGAAATAAAGGAGCTTGAGATACGCCATTTTTATGGGATGCCATTAACAGCTTGTTGTCGCAGCAGCCATTTAATAATAATAAAATGGTAAAAATCCAAGAGAAATAACTCAATTACACGGCCAGCCAGACGGATCCGGGCGGACTTGTCAACACTCTGGCCACGCCTCTTTATGGTTCCACCGCCTCCCACCCTTGTCTAATTATAGACTTCTCCGGCTTCATTTGCCAGCTCCTCCCGTTTGATTATTAATATTGAATCCAATTAATCTTCTCCCCATTTGGCTAGGACGGACGCCCAACATGTGGCGCATGTCAAGTTATCATAAATGATTTCGACTTGCGAAAAGTTTGTCGTAAAAACTTTCTCCAACTTGCATTCCCCCTCCAAGTTTGTTGGCAAAACTCTCTGATGGTTGAATTGCCGCAAATTTTCAGTGACAACAAACTACAACCAGCCAGTTAGTCAGTCAGCCAGCCAACTTGGTCGTCTGGCAGAGTTTCTAATCCCTATTAGGCCCTGCCTGATTAGGTGGAGTATTAACTTGGCTAATTACAGAATTGGTTTTCTTATGCCTGTTGAGTAACTGGATTAACTCTATGCTAATTGAGTTTATTTTAAAATAATTAATATTTTAAGTCTCGGTTTATTGAATTATAAATGTTGCTTGATTTAATATTTGGAGGATTTCTAACACTTCTTTTATTTTAATTTTCTATTTAACACTCTATTTGTTAAACTTCTGTAACTTTAATCACTTGTTACCGTTTAAAACTCTACACTTTCTACACTAAACTCTAATCTTTAATTTAAAAAACTAAGTTTTTGTTTCAATTTTCAATGTAACGGCTTGAAATTAAATCGCGGTTGAAGCGTATTGGCGGCAGGATTCGGTACGCTCGCTTCGGCACAAGGATAAGGACTAATCGTCGGGCCCAAGGACCTAACTCGGCAAAAGGAAGTGGCGCAGGCTCGCAGTGCGAAACGGAAATGCGAAAACTCACCACTGTGGTGAAATGAAATGGCGCCAAACAGCTGAGGAATGCCGGTAAGGAGTTCGAGGACTTTGTTTACATTTTCTCCGACCGGGAGAAAGAGGGAGAGAACAAAATAGAGAGAGACCAGGAGAGCCCAAAGCTTACAGAGAGCAAAAAGCATCAAGTGACATTCTGTTAATTAAAAGCTTTCCATTAACAGAAAACTCGAAAGGACTCAACAGAAATTCAAATCCTAGCTGTTAGCCGGGAAACTGCATAAATTAAACGCCAACATGTGAACCAAAAATTCAATTAAAACTTTGTATTGACAAATTAGTATGCGGAATGCTGGAGGAGCACTTTTGGCAGGAGAAACAAATAGACGACAGCTTAGCCAATCAGTGGAAAGGATAGTGGGTGGGGGAAAGAGAGGTTCTGCAAGGATATAAGGCATTTCAAGGCCAGGTAAGTGGCACAGCCCTACCTGTTGGCTGCCTTATAAATCCTAGTCCCCAGGACCTCGAGCAATTTAGCCTTTGCGGCCAGTACCTTGCCTTGCTCCTGGTCCTGGAACACGACCGGGCATCAATCATTCTCGATGGCAACCATTTCATTTTGTGGGCGAGTCAATCTTTGGAGCTCCGCCACCTCAACCAATTACCTAACCGCAGATGAAAAGCATGGGAAAGTGTTCTTATTTATATTTTGGGCAGGATGGTGCTGCTGGGTGGCAACCTTTGTCTGTTTGCGCCGCAGATAAGACTTGCCACAAACATTCCGGCCGTAAGTTATGCAGAGCGACGCACTCGAGCCTAACCCAACTGGAAATGGATCCGAATCCGGAGGAGCTGGTGCCGAGTTCATAAAATATTTATTTATGCGGAAGCTGCGGCCTGAGCCAGATCTGGGGGGGCCCAGAGACTGATTGAAATGGCTCGGGGTAGCGCATGAACGAGTTCATTTGTGTGTCAGGACCTCGTCTGTCTTCTCATTTGTTAAACGTTTTGTGCGGCTTACGACGTCGTCATAGGTACACACACACATATGCCTATATATCCTCCATGTATCGTCCTGGATTTGCTCAATAATCAATCATAATGAATGGGCAGCAGGCAGGTGAGTCAGGTGGATGGGGAGATGGTGGTGCAGGTGCAGGTGGGGCACAAAGTGGCAGGAAGATTGCCACACTCTCGCACATGGAACGGAGCACATAGGTAACCCTTTAGGTTTGACTTTGACGCTCGGCAAGATTGAGGAAGTGCAAAGTTTTTGCCTTTCCTTAAACTTTGCCAAGTTCTACCCAACTCACCTTCTGACATATATATTTATTGCGGTTGCCTTTGTTTTTTAGCTATTAAAAGGGTCTAGAAACTTTCAACAAACTCATAAATGCATTGAACCTGAATTTCAAAAGAACAGCTTAAACTTGTGTATTAGTTTGCTGGATATTTTTGACAAGCGAGGCTTCGATCTACCTTGAAGGAATTGGAGAATCTGTTGTGGGATCTAGAAACCGCTATAGGGTCTTCTCTTAAAAGAAATTGCCTTTAATAACTTGGTTTTACAGCAGCCTTCTCATTTTATTAGCTAAAAAGGAACACAAGTCTGTAAAATGGACTCTCTATGCAGGACATCTGTTCTCAGGGCTCGCAGCGTCGGCATACGAACATGCCACACACCACGCCCAAACCAAAGGCAATTATGTGAATCATTGCAAGTTACTGAAAAATAATAAAGAGTCACTAAAGAAATCTCTCAAATATTCAACGAATTAAGTAACTTACTCGGTTCTTGGCAAGCAAATAACCGCAAATTCCACCAACAATAAATGTTATGAACCTCTGCATGTCTCTTTCAAAATGTTTAAGTCCGAGAACCGGAAATTTTGACGTTGTTCCGAGAAGAAAGTAGATTATGGAATGATGAATTTATTTCGTACTCTCCATAGCCATAAACAGCAAGCCTACTTGGATTTGAGGTTTCTATTTGAATTTTATTTCATTTATGTTATACTCGCTTCTATTCCATATATTCTTCTATTCGTTGTGTGTGGCAATTAAATAGCCCACGATTATGCCAACAATGAGGGTCAGAAGCCAGTCCGTGTCTTTCTTTTCAGGAAACATGATCGGAGGAGTGTATTTTTCAAGGACTTCGGACTATGTATCCGGACTGCGTCAGTGTTATAAAACAAAACCGATTTGTAACTTTTTTGTAAACAAAATAAACAGGCTTACTAGATTTTCTATTTTTGTCATGAAATTTTAAGAAACTATACTCCATTTAACGGCCAAAGTCCAGACCCTAAAATACCAAGTTCTTCGCTATAAAAACTAGTTTCTTCCTTTCAGGAAAGACTATACTATTTTCAAGTGTTTTGAAGAAAACAAGATATTTTTTAAGCACTTTTCAGTGTTTATTTATTCATGTCAACTTTAGAAATTTTTCCAATTAAGCTCGGTCAATAAACGGCTCAGGTCAACATTTTCGGCAACTCAGCATTCCAACTATTACACCCAAGGCGAAGGATATCACGGGAGTCATTTTTCTTCCTACTGCTTGATCCTGTTGATCCTGATTGACTTGCGTTGTTAGAGTCTGGACTTGATAGGCTTAGGAGAGTGTGAGATAAACAGATGTTGACCCTCGCCAAGCAAAATAAATTTTAAAAATATTTTCCAAGTGCACTTCGATCCATCTATTTCGGGATTGTTTAGGTATTCTTGGCTAATAAGTATCCAACCAAAATTCCAACTACAAACGTTATGACCCAGTCCAAATCCATTTCGTATAAGTTGAGAGTAAAACTTGTAGCTCCAAGAAAATTGTATCGATGTGACTTGGGAAAGATATATTTGTGAATGATTGCGAAGTACAAGCCTACTTTGGAATATCTATTTTGAATTTCTGTTACCAATTGCCATCTCAGTTTAACATTTCCGGCAAGACATCATTCCAATGATTATCCCCAAAGCAAAGGAGATTACGTGAGTCATTTTACTTTCTGGATTCTGATCCTGAAGATTTAAGTTACGGCGAAAAATATCCAGAATATGATATGCCCTGGAGAATGGGAGCAATGTCCAGATATTGACCTTAACCAAGCAATTGAATTTTGAACAATATTTTCAAGGGGCTCTTTGGTCCATTCCAAGTTGGATTATGCGTGTTTGGCTATTATGTATCCCACCAACAAGCCAACTAAGAAGGTTATCAGAAAGTCCACATCCATTTTCGTGAATAAGGAGTACAATGCTTACGAGCTCCAGCAAGATAGTGTTATCTCTTGGAGCTTGGGAAATAAAATAGTTGGTTGGTTGGCAAGTCAGGGCACAAAGCCTACTAAAATATATGCATTAAATTGTTTACCTTATCGCTTTACTTGTGGTGTTTGCCGAATAAAAATCCAACCAGACAGCCCACAACAAAAGTCAGTGCGAAAAAGTTGTCCATTCTATGGTGGTTGGGGATGGGTTTTTGAAATTTTTGTATAACTTTCCCTAATAAGTAACCAAAAATGAAGTGTTAAGTTTGAAACTTAATATTTAATATGCTTTAGAAATTTTAAAAAGACATTTTAGTCAAGGAGATATGATGATAGGATGCCCATAAGAATAAGTGACTGCTTGCCCAAATAAGTAGGCAATGAAAATTTTTGTTGAACGCCGAACAATTTTTGAAATATTAGAGATCTTCTTAGGAAAAATTTGGGTCTCAATTTTCATTTTAAAATAGTGTTTGGGTTTTACGTCAGATACTTGACTCATTGCCTATGACAATGTTGTAGCTCCTCTCACTACTCTAAATTTTTCATTCGGCTAACAACATATTTTGGATATATTTTTGTTGTAAAATTAAAATTTTTTGTCGGGACTCTCGATCGTTAAGTCCGAATTCGAATTCCATTAAACATTACCCCTAAAGATGTGCGATGAGCCGCCGAGGTGCCCTCCAACGCCGCGATGCTGCCCGCCGCCCCCGCCCCCTTGCAAGCCGCCGCCGACTCTGTGGCAGAAGCTGAACTGCGTTCCCTGTAACCGGTTCTTCTTCTTCCTTGTTGGAGCCGGGATCGGACTCTATTGGGACAAGCTGAAGAAGGACGCGGAGAAGGCCCGCGAAGAGGCTAACAAGTCGCCCAAGGAGAAGGAGAAGGACCGCAAGGAAAAGGAGAAGAAACAGAAGGAGAAAGAGAAAGCAGAGAAGGACAAGGCCGACAAGGAGAAAAAAGAGAAAGAGAAGAAGGAGAAGGAGAAAAAGGATAAAGAGAAGAAGGAGGCAGCCGGCAAGAAGGACGGAAAGGACGAAAAGAAAAAATAGGGAACGTCCCCCCCCAAGCAACTAAGATCGAGATGATGAGCTCTAAGTCGCCGTAAAAAAATGCCATGATAATGTAACAATTATTGTCCCTCCGACATGCAAAATTATCAGTTAAAGTTATCAAAAATCATATAGTGCAGTAGTACCATGTTTAGGAAAGTACAAAATACCCAATTCCTAGTGTTTTCCTACCCGCAGTTCCCCAAGGACGCGATGGCCCGGAAAAGTTATATATTACACGGAGTTTGACGCTGCGTGAACTAAGCCCGAAACTAGGATATTCAAGGATTATTTACCAAGGCTCTTCAAATTTATTTTCTTAAATTGCCAGTGAGCGAGCAAAAAATACAGAATATAATATTCATACAAATATTTATACAAATCTTTGTGTAAATTAAATACTCGTTTCTTGGTACTGAGTTGATCCAAGTACTAACATCACTTTTGAAGCACTTGACAAATATTTAATAAAAAAAAAATATATTTTACACCCTTAAAATAAAACCTTTTTTCTAGCCAACAATTGGGGAACAAATACAGTCCCCTTTTTTCTCATAGCAGAGCAATCAATAAAAGTATCTTATTTCGTTTTAATACCCGGTACTTGTATTCTATAAAAGGTATATTATTTTTATGAGAATATGAGAAGAGTTCTAGAGTCCCATTTTTATAATATGTATATTTTTATATTTTAAATTCACTTTTATTTTGCTTTTTTTAGTTTACATTTTTTTTTATTCCGGTTAACAATCGATTGAAAAAATCAGTGTACTTTTTGCATCTTGGTCTAAAAAACTAATTCCAAACAGGTGGGTAGGCGGCTTGCCCCAAAAAAAAACGTTCCAATTGACAGCGGAAATCATCAAAAATTTTATAAAATGATCGAGAGAATGTTATCGTCGACTTGAGGCACTCATAGAGAATACATCAATCGAATAAGTCCGTCCGAGGCGCGATAATTGTTCGATTGATAAATTACTCCATTGATGATTTTATCTACTGGAAAATTTGGAATCCATTAAATTCTTCGGTGGACAAAGTCATCTACCAGCCGATTTCATTTGGTTAGATAGAGACCGGCGGCTATGCCGGAAAATAGGCACGACTCTTGCACTTGCAACTTGCTCGACTGATGCATTATTTAATGGATCAGAATATGTTGATGTGATGTAAAGAGTGACTTAAAATCGTGATCGTTATTTATTTGGTTATTGCATCTGATCGGTGTGACATATCTTGGATCCATAACTTGACTGAGTTTTAATACTCCGGCCGCGAACTCCTCTGCCAATCTACTTCTTATCCTTCGAGCCCTTTTTCTTCGAATCGCCTTTGCTGTCCTTTTTGCTATTCTTGTTGTTTACAAAGAACACCCCAATTCCCACTCCGATGACGAAGAACAGGACCCGATTGCACGGCGTACAATTGAATCGGGATAGTAGGGATGGCAGCGGGTGGCACACCCGCCGGACCTCAGCGCGTTTGCAACAGGGCATGATTGTATCCAAGGATGCGCTTCTCGTTCTTCAGAACTCGGCTTTGCCACGAATTTAAAACGAAATTTTGATTTCCTAACTAGGCTGAGTTAAAAAAAAAGAGAAGGACGGAGAATTTTAGACAAGCCGAACGATGATAGATCTGGTTGAAAGCTGAATGTATACTGAGGTATGTCATTGTCGGAGTTGACAGCTGGTTGATATTCCTTGCTTGCCTACTAAGATGTTTCCTATTTGATCTAAGACTAAATATACTCTAATCAAGGAAATGGTTAAAATATTATGAAATATATGCTATGCGCACCTTAAGCTCAGGAGGAACTAAAGATTGTCCTATTTCTTCTTATCCTTGCCCTTCTTGGCATCCTCGGTCTCCTTTGGGAAGGTCTTGGCAAACCAGAGTCCGACAATGATTCCGGCAAAAACCGAGGATATCCGTTCGCACATTAAATGCATGGCGCTGCCGGCTGTTACTACCTCAGGAAGTATTACCTCGATGGAACCCCGATGGAACAAACCAATTTTGAATATGAAACTATTTTGGAATTTTTATTTGAAGTCTGGCAGTCGACTGTGGCGTCCTGAACTGAAAACCGAATGGAATAAATGAATTGTGCCCGGGCAGCCGAACATCGCATGCTTTTTACACAAATTTCAAAGCCAGCTCTGTGGCAATTTCAGAAAGCCATTCAAACTGTCGCCACCCAAGGCGGGTGCACTTAATTAACTGAAAGATTACAAAGACCAATTTAATTAGCGGGAATTACCACGCTGTGTATCCCTCGGCTGTGAAAAAATAAAAATATACAGAATTAAAGCACACTTTCACCACCTACGGCTGGCACCACCACTTTGCCTTTGCCCCGAAATCATGAATACACATTTGTGGAAACAACAAAGGCACCACATGTTGCAAGTAACATGATTTTGGGGAAACAGAAAATGTGAAAACAGTGAGGGGTCCTCAAGTAAAATTCGAAGTTCTGGCATATTATATAATATCATTTGACTTTATTTAGTGCCTCAATGTATCGTCATTCTTCAGAACTGATTCCTTCAGGTGAATAGATTTTATAAACAGTTCAGAATAAAAGAAAAACACATCTTCATCGGATCCGTGGGCCTCTTCGAGGTATTCTTCATTTGTAGGTAGGCTCTATCTACTTTCGTTCTCCGAGATTGGAATTTTGGGAGTGCCTACTGGAAGATTTGGCTAAAAATAGAAATTTGTCGATCAGCCAAATTGCTGCCACACATACGTATCTTTCTTATCAGCTAAAATGAGCAATGTCCCATTTGCAGGATCTTAGAGGATTACTCAGTTTAGCCTATTTTGTTTTTTGTTTGGTTTTCTGTTCCGCCTTCTTGCCTTTCTCGTTTGCTTTGTCCTTGGCAGCCTTGGCAGCAGCTTCCGCGTCAGGAAGTTCACAAGGATAGGTTTTTGCATACCACGCTCCGACCAGTACCCCGGCCGCTAGTGCTGATACGCGATCGCAAAGGTTTCGCATTTTAATTAAATAGAAAATAGACTAAACTGGTAAGTGAACTGAAAAATTTTGGACCATTTAAGATTTCTCCAAAAGAAAGAGATACTGTGTGCACGATTCACACCCAACTTGGTAGAGTCTGAGTTCATACTGATTCAAAAACTGGCATTTCAAAACAATTTAAATAGCTTGCTTTGTATATTTTTTGAATATTTTATCTTAAATTTGAAATTTAAATCACTTTTACTAGAAGCTCTTGAATCTGGTAATACCTAGGCCTGTTCGTGACAAGACCACATTGTTGCAAGTGACTGGAGCAGTGGCTTCCGACTTATATAAACCACACAACAGGGCCAAGTTTGTGCGGCTGTGTGTTTGTTTTTCGATGTCACTCAAAAGCAACCAAAACCAAAGAGCAGCTGGCTCAGTCCTCCCCAAGACAAATTTGTTCTTTAGCGACAATTTATATGAAAACTTCAGTAATAATACTGGTTTGTAAAAATATACGAGAGAGGTTTTAATTCAAAAGGTTTAAAGGTAGGGCTTAGAGTAAAGAAATTCGGATAGAAATGATTCCAAAGGACTTTACCAACACACTTAATTATTAAATTTTGTATTAATATTATTAGTTATATTATAAAAATAGGCTATAATGTATAGAATCATATAATTTCAAGATATTAATTTAAAACACATCTTTTAAAGAGTTCACAAAAGAGTCTTTATTTATAAGAGTATCTCATAGATACTTCCTCTTTAAGAGAAATAATTTTAAAGTCTAGTCCTCTTAGAACTCACCTGGGTATCTGGAGCGCGATCTCGTCCAAACTGTCCGAGGGACTCATGGGCGTGCGCTCAAAGAGGCGGGAGGGGGGGGGGGGCAGGTGGCCGGTGGAGTCGCTGACACATTTGAAGACCTTGGCCCCCCGCCGCTGGCGCTGCTGCTGGCGCTGCTGCTCCACCCGCTTCTTGCGCTTGTTCTCCTCGGCGCGCTGCAGGTTATGCAATCGAAAGAAGAACATTGACATTCTGCGGGTTGGTGGAGGCGGTATGCGGTTTTTGGGGGCGGATGGCAGATGTTATGACGAGTTGATTGCCGAAATAATTTCAATTCCAATGTATTTTTTTCATTTTCATTTTAAGATTTCATTTTCCGTTTCGGATGGCATGGTTTTTTGTTCACATTTCATTAATTGTTGATCAGAGTTTCGGTTTTCATTCATAAATTATTTTTATTAATTTGATTAAAGCATTAAGTGTTTGGTTTCGGTTTGTTTGAGTTTCGATTGAATTGTTATGGAGCGAATGGCAGAAGCACATCGGATTAAGGTTAAATGTGTGTAGTTGTGTGTATGGGGTGGGGAGCTTTCTGGACTACAAACAATGCAATAAATAACAGAAAACACTCTTACCGCAAATACTACACAGATGGTGGAATAAATAATCGGGTTTAGGCCAAAACGCATGCAAGATCTTGAGGTAGGAAATATGAAAATTAATCCCAGCAATTCCGGGATTTGAAAAACCAACTAATGGCGAAACTAAATCAAGCAAAGTGACACACGCTCCAGGGCGCAAGCCAACTTCCGCAATATCAATCAAATTTGAAGTGAAATGGAATGCTGGCCAGGAAGAAGAAAAAAAAATGATAGGAAAAAATAACGATGAAAACTTTACAACTGACTGTGAACAACAAACTGGCAACTGTCCGCAAATGCTGGGGAACACAGAAGCTGAAAAGCTGAAATGCTCCTTCCATTCCGGAAATTGAAATATGAACCTCGTTTCGGGGGCGGCGGGATGTCCATTTCGAAAATGCCATGGCAAGGAAATAGCGGAAGTTCTGTGGTAAAGTCTGATTTCCAAGGAATTTAATGCTGCATTCCCATACATCCCTCTATGCACTGGGCTTAGGGCCTAGGGGCAGGATGATTTTGAATAATATTTCGCTGGCAAATTTTGTTTTGATTGATTGCTGATCAGAGCGACAATCAACTGGTTTGAAAATCACACTGCCTTGTGATTCCCCGTCATCAGCTCGAGATTTCCGTTCAATTAGCAGGCGACTTTTCTCCCTAATGAGCTGGGAAGCGTGGGACGGGAGGAGCTGCCGAGTCTCGGAGCCCACTCTCGGTGTCAAAAATAAATTAATCGACATTTGCATAAATTTGTTTTGGTCTGAAGGCATTGTCGCGTCGTCTGCCCCAATCCTCCAAGCCACTCTAAATGATTGCGTCCCGAAACCTAATTATAAAAGCCACCTCCAAGCCAACACCAAAAAAAAAATGTGAAGGAGAAATGTAAATTTCGATGAACTGGAAGGGAAACGACAATTTTGCATCGTCATTAGCTCGTCCTGGCAGACAGTTCGATGCGCCTAATTACACGGGTATTCAGTTTAAATGTGACTGGTATTGAGTCTCTTGGAATCTGTCCTTTAAACACGCGACATATTAAATTTTAAATAAATGGCAAGTCTTTTAAATATCCCTTCTTCGGACCAGCTGCAGGGATAATCCATTAGATTTGTTATTTCGCATTGCGACTCGGGAGGGAAAAGCGACTGGGAAATGTATATGAAAAGTGAATTCAAGTTTCCCCTCACAAATTACTGTCCATCATTTTGGGCTTTCGGTTGCGAATTGCAGCCCAACCGTCATTAGTCCTAATGATCTTTTTGCACTGCCCATTTGGCAGACCACATGGAACTGCAAATTAAATATAAACTCCACAATTAATAATCCCCAGCAAACAGAAACGTATTTTTGAGCCCACAATAGCACAGTCTGTGCCATGGTTGGGAGAATACTTTGACCAATTCAATTTCCACAGCCTTTTACAAAACACTGATCGTTTAAAGCGTAGATAAGTTTCTCTTTTGATGTCATGACACCTGCATTTTGTTTGTTTTTCGTATTGACAGTTGGCCTGTCGTCAGAGTCATCAAAAGAGAAAGGTAGGAGTGACTCTATAGAACTCTTTAATATATTTACATTTTTTATATTTAAAAGCAAAGCTTTGCAATCAGCTAGTTGCGGTAATGCGTGAAAAGACCATGTGCCATCCTCTGCAATCCATATGGGTTCTGAGAAACGGGAAATGTAAGGAGGGCCTCATGTGCGCCTCTGGATTGTCGAAGAAGGAGTGCGAAAAATACTGCCTTGTAAAAATTATACCCTCGAATCCCAAACGTCGAGCAACTAATCATCGTTTTAAAACTCGCCACATGAAACTTTTGAAACAAAGTACTTGTGTCACTTCAAAGATAGATGTTATTCCTGATTGGACCAAAGAGCCAGGGGAGCATAATGATTCACCACATAATTCAATGGAAACAACTATGAGAACGCGGAGGACTCGAAGGACCAGAAGGACCAGAAGGACCAGAAGGACCAGAAGGACCACCAGATCCCCGTTCTATTGCTAAAGTTTAAAGCCAAATAAAGTATGTTTTAAGACCTGATAGCCGCCTCCTAATTATATTTATTTATTAAGGTTCATTGTCGTAAGTAACCCATAAGCTTTACCAAATTAGCAAATCATTTAAATAACATAAAATCCTTATCGAGCCAAGGGCAGCCATCCTGTATCGAGTCCCCCTCGAAAAAGTATTTTTATGTCCATTGAAAGTCGTCGTAAAAAACGAAGAGCTGGCGGAACAATACACTGTGTATTCCAGCGTCGAACA
Source organism: Drosophila pandora (assembly GCA_021223865.1). Lineage (NCBI taxonomy): Eukaryota > Metazoa > Arthropoda > Insecta > Diptera > Drosophilidae > Drosophila > Drosophila pandora. Next base: position 4,110,474 of record JAJJHT010017475.1, read on the forward strand.
ATGCCAATTCAGGAACCGAAAAAACGAAGGGAAAGCAATAATCATTAGGCCAACAAAGGACCCTCTCCTGGTGGAGGATTGAGGTTGGCCGGCCAGCCTCTTCTATCGGGTTGAGTGCGTTGTCAAATGCTGACCAGGCACGGTATCCTGCCACGACACAAACAAAAACAAAACCAAAACCAAAAAAAAAGATAGTCCTAAGCGAAATGCCAAAATAAACACTTGTCGCTGGTGAAACATGGAGTGGTTGAGGTGGTTCCTCCGTTCCAACCACAAAAGAGAATATTTTCCAGCTCAGCACGCGTTTAGGCGCTGGTGCGTGCCACATCGCTTGCCCCAATCCCCCACACCCCAAAAAAAAGAACCAAAAAGCCTGAAGACCATTAGCCATGTGAGGGCGAGAAACATAAAGAATTTTTATATATACCTATATTCTGAGGTGTGGGCGGAGGACAGACGGACGGCAGACAGAGGGACGGCTCAATCTTTTCACGGTGCTGTCGAGCTGCCCGGAATGACTTTTCCCACCGCCCTGCTTTGTAATAAAAATGTAGACAATTTTTACGACACTGTACAGCGAACAGCACAAGTGGACATTCCGCTTTTATTTCTTCATTAAAAAGCAGTATTGATTGCCCACCAGTTGGGCCATCCTCTTGGCCCGCAGGACATCCATACTTTTATTATAGTTGGCACGCACAAAGGGGCTTTGTCAGTGGCGTTATTGGGCTTTCTGCAGATCTGCCTGTATTTGATTTATCCGTATTGAAAATCATATCTTTTTCGTTTGGCTTTCATATTTTAGTGCAGTCCGGCGCAGGCTTAAAGGTGGCTTTGATGCTCTTAATAAAAAGAACATGTTGATACAAAGATTACCATTCAAATTGAAATAAAACCTTGATTTCATTTTCCTAAAGCCATGCCCAGAAATTGATTACGGGTGGGTATTCTGTCTCCCAAATGTGCTAACAATTTTTCATCACCGACTAACGACTCCCAAGTGCTCGATTAATTGCACCCTTCCTGGTAAATGATGGCCTAATTGGCCCGACCCGTAAGCCTATAAAACAGAAGCTAGGACCTGCATTCCATCATTTTTTAAAATGCCTCTCAATCGGTTGCATTACTACAGTTTCATGACCTGGCTGACGGGTCTGAACGGCCTCAATACCTTCTACTACGTCGGCGGAAGCAACAGATTCAGGTATTCTACGATGCTACAGACGTATTGTTTTGTCCATCACTTGCTCTGTGTCCTGGGCCTGGCCATCATGCTCAACTCTTCCTGGGGTAACATTCGCATTTGTGTGACTATCCTGACTCTAGGAGCGACCTGCTCCTTTGCCATCAACTCGTGCTGGGAAAAAAGCCAAGGCATTCGGAAATTGGTCGAGGGATTAGTTCGAATGGAGGCCAAGCACTTCGAAGGACAATCGAGCGGCTTTGCTCTGAAGATACGGGGCTACATGAAACAAGTGCTTGTAGTAGTTACCCTTCTAAGGATTCACATCTTCTATCCGATCTACATTAAAAGGATAATCCGTTATTTGTTTCTCCTGAATGTGGCCTGCTATTGGCTGGTCTACAACATGCTCTTGGCCGCTGTCTTTGGCTTCTACTGCCTCGTTTGGCAAATGTGTCGCAGCCAAAAGCTGATAAACGATCGGATGACAGAGCTCTTGACCAAGCCAAGGATAAGGAATCGATCGAGTAAGATGAGGAGATGCCTCAAACTCTATACGAGGCTTTTGGTCCTTTGCAATAGTTTGAACTACGAGTACGGCCATATTTCCATCTGTGTCCTGGCCTGCAAAAGCTGGTTCCAGATCACCTACGGCTACGAGATATTCCAAATGGTAGCAGCCCCCAAGTCCATCGACCTGAACCTGCCTCTGAGGCTGTTTGTGGTTCTGACCTACATCCTGGATGCAGTTAATCTATACTTTGCCACCGATGTGGCCGAATTGTTCACTGCCCTGAGGGAGGACTCCTTGCGTATCTTGCGGGAAAGTAATCGCTTGGATCCTATGGTGAGTTTTGGGTTTCCTTTCAAGAACTCCTCTTAAATTCCGTCCTATTTCAATAAACTCGTACACTTCTAAAGCATTTTTCTTTTCCCATTCAGCTGTCCATGTTCACCTTGAATCTGGCTCTGCAGCCAAAGCGGGTCATCTTTCTAAACGCGGTCGCCTTTGACCGAAAGCTGACTCTCACCCTCATGGCCAAGACGTTGTTGTACACAGTCTGTTGGCTGCAAGGCGATTATAAGGAACTCATGCAGTAGACGGTCGCATTCAATAGCCACACCGTCCTGTCAAAATTCTAGACTTATTCACACGGCGTCTCCCCTTTTTTTAGAGAGCTTATTACGGAATACACAAAAGGACAGAGTTGGTCTGGACCATAAACCATAGAACATGCACAAATTGAACCAGCACAAGCACTTGAATATATTTACACAGCAAATATTGGCAAGACATATATATTCGATTATAAACATCCAAATACGAAAACCACAAACCTGGGAGTTGTGTGCGATGGTTGAATTTCGAAAGAAAGCTTGAATTAAAAATGGAGGTGGCTGAAGAGTTGAATGAAAATGAAATCTTGGTCTTTTTTAAATAATAAATTAAATATAAATGAAAAATAAAATACAAGAAGGCTTTTATACGGTGCTCTAGTTAAAGGTTCTAGTTTAAAAAAAAAAATTATTGAAAAGAAAAGAAAACAAGAAAGGAAAGCTAACTTCGGGCGGAGCCGAAGTTTATATACCCTTGCAGTCCGCTAGGTGGCGCCACGCATCTTATATTATTAAATATATAGCGGATCGTATATAGTCGGCCGATCCTTATGAAATTTGGCATATTGAATTATTTTGCCCAAAGAGTAATCTGTACCAAGTCCCATCTTTCTAACTTAAAAAACACCAAAGTTATGCTAATTCCGATCGTTCTATGACAGCTATAGGATATAGTCGGCCGATCCTTATGAAATTTTGTACATAAGATATTTTGGTCAAATATAACATGTGTGGAAAGTCCCACCCCTCTATCTTAAAAAACAACGAAGTTATGGCATTTCCGATCAATCAGTTATATGGCAGCTATAGGATATAGTCGACCGATCCCGGCCGTTCCGACTTATATACTACCTGCAAAGGAAAGAAGGGTGTGTGCAAAGTTTCAACTCGATAGCTCCAAAACTGAGAGACTAGTTTGCGTAGAAACCGACAGACAGACGGACAGACGGACAGACAGACAGACGGACAGACGGACAGACGGACAGACGGACATGCTTATATCGACTCAGGAGGTGATCCTGATCAAGAATATATATACTTTATAGGGTCGGAGATGTCTCCTTCACTGCGTTGCACACTTTTGACCAAAATTATAATACCCTCTGCAAGGGTATAAAAACAGGAACCAAATAAATGAAAGTAACCAAGATGAAGATATAATTGGAAACAAGTAACCGCACGACTGAACTAGTAGAAGAAGTAGGATTTTATACGTTGCTCCAGTAAGCTCTATTACTATTCGACATAATTTTAAAAGAAATTATTTAAAAGAAAAGAAAAACAGGAACCAAATAATCGAAGGTAACCTAAGGTAAATAAATTTTACAATTAATTTAATAAAATAGGAAAAAATAAGAATTGAACATCCTTGCTGCTGTTCCAAGTTGCTCTGAACTCATAAGAAATCCAGCTCCTGTTTATATTGAAAATTAGATATAGAAAATACCCTAATTATTACTTTACTATATGAAGGGTCATACTGATGGAATGTATAGTTTTCTACAACACTAAGTTAATTCCTATTGCTAGCCTTTATTCCTATGTTTTTGATTTTAAACTTTAAAGTTTCTCGATTTGTTTAATTTGTCGATTTTTTTGGAAAACGAGGCATAGACTGTGTTCCCTCAGACTGTAGACCCGCAGAAAAATTATTCTGCGGGACCAATTGATAAAAAAGGCTATTTTTGAAGAAACTTTGAAAGTTCAAGTCACCTAGCAATACTGGAGATATTTCCTTCACAGACTGAATCCCAGAAAGTAGCCTTTTGAAGGGTATTTTCTCTTGCCATTTGACACCGAGAATGGCCTGCCTTCGCCGACTGGCTGTGTGTGCGGAATTGTGTACACGTTTCCAAAGTAAATTTTAATTTGATTTGCCAAGGATAAAGGATAAAGGATGAATGCGGCCGGTGAGTGAGGATGCAGGTTGCGGTCCGACAATTGTGTAGCAAATAAATATGAGAAATGAAAACCGAATGGAAGGATGGACGGGGACTGGGACTAGGAATGAAATCAAAGAATAAACAAAACTTACGTGTGGAAACCAATTAGCTAACTTGTAGTTACGAATTCGTGTTAAGCGGCTACTGATGTTGTGGCTGCTGCTGCCGCTTCCGCTGGGTTCGTTGTTGTTGTTGTCATTATTGTTCCTGATGTTGCTGCTACAGCCGGGTACCTCTTGCTCCAGACCACCGAGGCTGGTGCTGCTCATTGTTCAGGACTTACAGGACATACATAGATACAGAATATCGTGCTAGGACATACACACACAGGTAAAGACACACAGTCGCATAAATGCATTTGGCAAAGAACACTTATAGATCTACAAAAAACAAAAAAAACATACAACAACAGCAAGGAAAGCTCCCGGATAGGATAGTTGATGTGTTGCGGTTGCAGGTATAGTTGGGTTTAGTCTGGCTTAACTTGCTTTACCTGGAAATGGTGTTAGTGGTTGTTCAATAGTTCAAGGAGCAGTAATAGGAGTTGCTTTTTTCTCTAAATGCTTCGTCGTGGCTTATGCTTAGGGATAGTTTATACGTATAGCTTGAATATGGTCATGGCACAGTCTACAGATTACACGTTCAGTTACACTTAACACTTTCTATATATATATATTTTTTAAGAGAATTGACAGCAAAAGTCGAGTTTGGTTTTGCCTCCTCCGGTTGTCTTAGGTCTCTAGTTTAAAGCTTTTACCAAGTTTTGTTCCATTCTGGTCATATGTACACTTAGTCTATGCTTCTAAGGTATATAAATTCTAGGTATAGTTATCCGTATATCCTCTTATTTTATCGCTCTGAAGGTAGCAGCTTTTTGGTCCGCTCAGTTGGATTATATATATTGGTTTGTTGCGTCCTGATATCCGATCAGTTGTTAAGGTTGCTTGGTCAGTTGTTGGTCTGTCAATATTTAAATATTTAAAGCTGGTTTACATGGGACTCCTCTTGATGATATTTATTGTTTCGTCCTTGGTCCTGCAGAGAAGAGAAATGGATGCTGTTGGGAGGGAGGAGGAAAGAAAAAAACTATCGACTCAAGTGTGCCCGTCGACTGCCCGTCCCGGGAGAGACTGAAACATTTGCTTGCCAAACGAAATTATGGCCATGATATTTTGCAAATAATAAACGGAGGAGAAAAGGATGCGAAAAGGAGATGGCCAAGAAAACGACATCGGCTCGAGTGCCCGCTGGTCCGGGGGTTTTCTTTTTTTTTTTTTTCGTCCGGAACACCCGTCGAGCGAGGAGTCACCATCTCTGGGCCATTTCTTAAGTTCAAATGCGTGCCAGGCAGCAATTTTGCTGTCTTTTGTGCCACTTAGTCCCGGCCACTCGCCATTTGCACTTGTCGGTGGCTCCAGCTCTGGTTCTGCCAATTTAATTCCCCAGGATTCTTATTAAATTTAATAGTTTAAGACCAGCCCGAAGCCCTGCTGGTCGTTGATCCGACAAAGCCTACGATATACATAAAATATTAATTAACAATTAGTTTATTTCCACCGAAATCCCAAACAGACTAATCTCCTACAAACGACCTGGGATACAGCTCTGCCTAAATATAGAAACTGCCCACCACCCACCTGTTCTCCTGGCCAAACGAAAATCAATAATCACCCATACGCCCCGTGGGCCACTGGGTTTCGAAAGGTTGGAATGGTGAAGGTAACAAAATTTCTTCGATTATTAGTTTTGTTGCAGTTGCAAGTGACAAAACGCGACATAAAGTCACCTCGCACACATGCAACATGAGACTTGGCGTTGTCCCCACTTCCGAAATTGAATTTATGACCCAGGCCACCCACTCGTAACAGCTGCTGCCTCGACAGTTTACACATTTCGTGTATACGAGAAACTTTTCGGCTGAAGTAACTATCCACCTCGTCCCATATCCAGCCATCCACCCATCATTCCCCATGAACCAAAAAAAAAAAATGGAGAAAAAACCAAAAACCATGCCAAGGAACTTTTCACATCAGCCCTGAGCGTATAAGTTTATCTTGGGGCTTTGGCTCCTCGCATCAGCTAGAGCCAGCTATCTACGATTTTGTATGCCAAAAGTTCAAAGCAATTTTTAAAGATCAAAATGCCAAACGGAGACAAGGGCTAAGGACATGCAACCGAAGGATACTCGAGTGGTTGGAAGCCGCCAGGGACCACTGGACCAATACCATGCCCGATGGCGAGAAACCACAGAGAAATCATTTCATTTCAATTTATTTTTCGATTCCCATTGTTTTCACTTGTAGTTAGTAAACATTTTTGTTGTCCTTCCTATCCTTAAATCGGATTTTCTTCGATTTTGTTCGGTCTGGTCTTGCCGTGTTGGCATTTTCACACCATTCGGCCATTGAATTGGTTATTTTCGAACAGAAGACCGAAATTACTCAACATTATTTTTCCAAATTACTGGTATTTGTCCACATGGCACTGGCAACCGAGCTCTCTCTGGTTGGGCTGTGTGTAATTACAGTCCGGATTTCTTTCTCAAAAGTTGTAAGGAAATAAGTAAATCAAAAATTCCATTGAAGCATTTCTAATTGGATCAAGTGTGGGGCCATCAATGTAAATAATGGCAATGTGGATTATATGGCAAAGTTTTTGGCTCCAAATTCAATTATAATTTATAGAAGCCCTGATTAAAGTAAGTTTTCCTCGAACAAATCCCAGAGCTTACTTGGCTTGTGGTTCATAAATTGTGACACTATTTTTAGGAAAGAAAAAAACTTAAGCTCATTAATCATATGCCGGTTGGGTTTTTGACAGAAAATGGAAAAGATCTCGGAAGAAGTTCCCAGCAAGGAGGTCCCAAGAGGTATACCACAAAAAAATGCCATTTAATTAGTTTAATTTTTTAAAATTAAAACCCCAAAAGCCATAAATACACAAATGCGCTCTCGCCACTTTCAAGCTGTGGGGCAATTATGAAAAATCTTACCAAAGTGAAAACTATACTGTGGGTGTTTGTCAGCGGAAATTTATGCTCCAGGGTCAGGACCTCTTCGTGGCCGAAAAGGAATGGCAGCGTAAAAAGGAGAATGGGCGCCACTTACTTTAATTGCTGGCACGTTGCCGGGCAGGTCTCTGTCCTCTGTCCTCTCCCGTGTGGCCCCAAATACACAAAGGAGCTGCTCTGCGGCTTTGCGTGTAATTAAAGCAACGCGCCACACCACACCGCCACACTCCTTGCATCCCTTGCAACAATGCGTCTGGTGTGGCAAGTTTAGTGCTTGCATTTTTTCCCCTGGCTTTTCACGCCTTTTGCTACCAAATTTTCGGCACTCAATTGAGCACATTAACTGACAGAACGAGGCACCAAAAAGACGTTATTGGTTGCCTTTTAAGTTTTTCCCTTTCATCCGGTCAGCCATCCTTTCAGCTCTTACGTGATTCATAATTGGCCCGCATAGCAGGGGCAGAGTGCTAGGGCCATTTGGCTTCACTTTAGTTACTTTTACGTCAGTTTTCGCCATCGTACCACTGTCCCACTGCCCCGTCGTCCCACTGTACGGGCGTGGTAAATGGAAAGCTTATGAATGTTTAAACAACTTTCAATTGCGAGCGAAAAGTTTTCAATTTTCGTTGTAACTTTTTCCCGCTCGCCGGCGCCTTGGCAATAGCAATAGCTATGGCAGTGCATTAACCAACTTTAATTAATATACTATATATAGTATAGTATGTGCGAGGGACATAGGAATATCGATACTATTGAGTGGTGCGAGCTTGTCGAAAAGTTTTCACTTAAATGGATCCCCGGGCGCAACAAGTTTTTCGATTGTCTTACATCGAGGCCCACGTGACGTATACGCAACTTTTGTGAACTCTAATGGAAGTGACGAGCCATCTAATTTAAATACAAAGTTCCATCGGATTAAATTATACCATTCTGCTATACTGTTGCCATAAGAACACTATTGGCAATGGAATCCCAAGTGATATACGATTACAGATGACTGTCTAACCCAAATACTTTGGCGGCACTTTGCTGCTACATCGTGTGCACACTTTGCATACGTTTGTCAAATCCAATCGAAACCCATTTCGCCACGACATTGCATCGAATCCTGCAACGAAATTCAAGACTCCTCTGGAATATCTAACGAATCGAAGCGAAACAGAACGGAGGAAGCCAGCTGTATGTCCTGGCTGCAGCTCGGCGATTAGCAAACAAGATGGTGTGGAGCAAAGTGCGACTTGTTCCCCCAAAATAGGGTATGGATGGGTGGACTTGCTCCTCCCCGAATGGCTCACATAAATATGCAATGCGTTGCCTGGCAACGGTAAAAATGTGTCACTGGGGATGCAGGGATATGAATACACTGAAGAAAAATAGAATAAAATATACAAATAAGTGTTTAAGGATCAGTTTCAGTGGATGTTTTAGTTGAGAGTTCTTTGAATCTCAATCATGGCTTTGTTAGTAATATTTTTTACTCGCAACTCTGTTCTTTTTATATATGGTTAAAGAATATTAAATATCTCCCAGTGTATAAATGCTTGTGAGGGAAAAAGGGCACTGCCACAGCCCAGGGAGCACCGTCACAACGTTAGTTGGGAAAACGCAAAATGACTTTAAATTGAGAAATCGCTTTGTGCGCCCTCCCCTAGGTTCGAGTCCGCCCTGTTGTCGGTACGTGCCACTTGAATGGTCCTCTTAGGACACTGACAGAGGGCGGGGAGAGGATCGAAATGAAGTTATGCAGTATTTTCATTGATTTCCTCGGAACAGGCCAATGAAGAGGGCAGCCCCGAGCCCAGAGCCAAGAGACACAGAGAGAAAAGAGTTGTCAAAGTCCATCAGGTACTTACTGAAATTGAACGAGTCAAGGGTGTAGAGTTCTGGGACTTCAGGGCGTATACTCGACACCTGCAATACGAGGCCTGGGGGCTCTAGTTGCGCTGTCTAGTTGACGGACTTGATGCTCTTGACATCGCTGGCGCAAATGAGTTGGCTAATGTGACAGGTAGCGAAGGCCGAAATGTTTGGACAAAAGCCAAAAAAGCAGAGTGAGAAGTGTGTGTGTCAGTGGCCCTGACAGGTAGGTATGAGCGGGTTTTATGGCTGATTTGGTTGCTGGCAAATGCATTCGTGCCATAGAGCACATCAGCCGGCAAATGCGACCCCTTGTACATTACTCATACGCCCCGTACGCCCATAAACAATTTAAAGGCATACATTAAAGACCTCCGCGACCTGCGAGCGTAAAACCATTCAGTTCATTAAATATTGAACACGAATTTATGACCAACTGGAAAAAAGAGAAAGAGGGATAGAGAGTGAAAGAGACAGCCAGAGGGAGTGTGAAAGAGAAAGAGAGAAAGTGAATTGCAATTTGAATGTTGTCCTTTGAATTCATTGAGTTCGCCTATTCCCTGGTGAAAACCCGGAAAAAATATGCTTCTCCCGCTCATTATTATTTCGAAAATTTGAATTTTCTGGTATGCATAAAAAATCAACTGGGAGGCAGATCGTAAGGCAGTTTATTAATAAAATATTTATATGCCCAGGATGCTTCACACTCGACTCACACCCTTCCTCCAGGCCAGAATACGCAGAAAGCGCCAAACTCAATAAGCGGCAAATGAAATTTTACCTTCAGGTTAGAGCCAACAATCTTTTTGGCCGTAATAAATTCAATTTATTTTAGCCATCTCTCAGTACAGCCCACTCTTTTTTGGGATTTTTTTGACTGCCTGTCTGGATGGCGATATGGAACACTCACAATTAATATTAATTTGCACTCGGCTCGCTACATTTAATGCAAAAGTTTTGTGCCCGTCAGTTCGGATCTGGCTCGGATAGAGAAAGTGGGAAAGTGGTCCACATAATTGTCACTTAAAAGCTTTCGCATGCTCTTCCCCAGCTCTTTATTATTTATCTTTGTTTTCTGTCTCAATTATCCAGCTGTCAGTTAGTGTTATCGCGCAAGGGCCTCTACATGTGAGGAAAGTCAATATAAAATGGTTTGAAAACTTGTCAGTAGGGAACTGGCTGGGGGATAATTAGTTACTACAAAAAGACTATCAAAGTTAATTTAAAAGAAGGACATATTAGTCAGGGAAGTCCTTAAACTTTCTAAGAGTGGACAAATACCAATTTACCTTGTAAAATAAGTCTTAGCTGGGCCAGGACTATGCCTGTTCTCTACCTCCACCCCATTAACAAACATTTCCAATTATAACCAACTTCCAACCTGGAAACTCTCTACTTGGTAGCTAAGCGCCTGATTTCCCGCTCGACTGCAGTCTGAAGTGAAAACTCAAAGTTCCAAAGCCAAAATTAATAATTAACTATTTAGGAGGGTAAGTGGAAAGGTAGGGGAATGGAAGCCCTATTGGCCAGATGTGGCTACCACGAAACGTGGTCAGAAGCAGCTGGCTGGTAGGCCACAAAATGCCTTTTCCTTGTAAATTATAATTGTTATTAATTTTTGCCAATTTGCATGATGATTCGGCCGCTGCTGCTGATGACTCTGATGACGATGATCAATGAACTACGGCAGTGGGTCGTAGAAGCCTTCTTGGGTTGATTAAAAACTGTCCAGGCGACAAAATCGATGATGGAATTAAGTAAACAATCAATTTGCGCCAGCCAGGCTAGAATGAATGAATGAATGAGTTCCGTCTTAGTCCTGGCAGTTGCCTTAGTTGCCAAGCAAACACTAGCACCCTTCTGGTCCTGCCCCTAAATGCCACCCCATGGTGTTGGTATTTACGGCTATAATGAAAGTTGTTGTTTCTGGTTTCTGTTCGACAATCCTGCGTCCTCCTGCGCCCTTTGTTGGAGACTGGAAAAGGTAATTCATTGGCTCGGTTTTGTTGTCCTGCTGTTTCTGCTAATAAAACATGCCCCGAACACTGCGAGAAATTATTGCCACAATATCGATCAGAAGCTGATATGCAAAGCAAATAGTTTTCAAAGCAATTTCCTCGAGTGTAGAGTGTTTGCACAGCCTGTTGCTGTTAATACAATAAAATGGCAAACTCATCGCACTTAGCGAGGCCTGAAATATGGCTTGGTCCTTTTCGTCCCTGTCGATGGCGATGGGGTCCTCCTTTATTGGCAATTGTCAACAGTCATTATGTGGCCCAAAAAGTTTACCATTCCGTCTAAATATAAAATGCCATCGGTGCACGTGTCATGTAAATAAGGTGGAAAATATTGTAGGGGCTGGAATAGTTGGGCATGAATTTGTTGGAAACTTGCGATGAATAAGCGATGACCCAACAGGTGTTGGAATATTTCTTTCAAATTATAAAGATATAAGCTTCTGGTAGTACTGCTCCTGACAGCGCGTTTCACTGCATAAGTAATGCCGATTTTGGGACGACTTAAGCAAATTGGATTTCTACAATTAAAATGTGCCTTCTTAGGCGACTAAAGACCGTGCGATTCGCGACAGGCTCCTAATTATTCATGCATAAATTACAAAAATAAATTGTTGACACAGAACCAGAGAGTGCCTGTCCTGTGTCTCGGTGTCTTTTCCGTCAACATGTTGCTCGGAGCAGTTAAGCCAAGTTTGGGTGGAACAAGCTGCTAAGACGGCTCAAGAATGTTCTTGAGGTCGTGTAAATAAATTAAGCGGCTTAGGATTTCATGTATGGAGCTGGCACGTTCTCTGGTTCTCATCCCGACTCGTCCTGGTTCGTCCTGGCTTGTTGTTTGCCGTTTGTCGCGCTTTTTGTAATTAAAACACTCGCGGCAGAGCAGCATTTGAAAGGCGTTTCGGTGTATATTCCTAATGGAGTCATTTGTTATGCTAAGAAGGACTTTGCTGGCACCATTTGCCAAGAGGAAAGTAGTGCTTGCTTGTTGCGATTATAAAGTTTATGCCACTCTCGCAGCAATTAATTTTATAATAGTTTTCCAACTACTTTGCTTTTCTCTCCTGGCAGCGTAATCCAACCAATTTAAATACCATTTACAGTCTGACAGTCTCACGAAACCGGGACCTTCTTAAATTAAAGTGTTGTGTTCTCCCAGTGACCCAGGAAGTGCAAGTGCCGCCGGATGGAGGTCTGCGTTCTGCATAAATTATGCACTTGCTGGTGTTGTTGGGCATCGCATATCGATGGCATTTTTAATTGAAATACCACGGCTACGGCTCCAAAAACACAACCACAGAACCTCGAACTGTAAAAAATAAGAGAGAGAAGACCGTAAAAATGGTCTGAAATTTAATTAAATCAATGTGTTGATTTAATTGAAATGCAGTGTCAGTGACAGTGTCCATCTTAATACGCCTGGCCGGGCAATGCAATTAATTTACATGTTAATGCTTCTTTTGCAAAGTTTTTCCTTCAAAGATATAGCTTGAACTTTGATCCATAAATTTCTTCCCTCATGTAGCTACTAGACAGCCTGTAAGTGACACTTTTTTAAACGAATTTTAAAGCTATTTCTTGGCAGATAATGCTGGTCTTTCTTTGAATCAAAATATAAGATAAATATTATTGGAATTTATAGAAATAAGAATTGGTTGGAATAAGTTATGAAATACGAGAACATAGAACCAAATCACTCTCTAAAGCCCTCCTTCTAAGAACTCTTAGAGCTTAGCTAGTATTTTATTTTATTCGATTCGGTGAAAGCCATCACTTCGAAAGTCAAAACATGTAAGTCTAAAATATGAACCGACTTCCCGCTGACAGACTGTCCATCAAACTGCGCCATGTCTCTTGTCTCTTGCGATGCAATATGTCGAAATGTTTGTTTGTTTATGGCGTTGTTTGTTTGTTTGTTGCATCTAGATGGAACAACAACAGCCACGTTGGCTTGCAAATATATAGTTTCACAGTGCTCTGGCCCCAACCCCCCCAGCCACTTGCCAACTATCTGTGATTGTCATGCACTTAGCCAGGCCTGACACAAGCCGACTCGTCGTTTCCATTTCATTCCTTTCACTGGATATCCTGTCAGCTGTAAATTTACGATTTTCTGGCAGTGGGGGTGTCCTGGAGGTAATAAAAAAATGTTGATTTAACGTTAAGCCGCTAGAAGAATTTCAATTGCAGTCTTCAACTGGATAATTGATGAGAAGTGAACCGGCTTGACTCTTAAAGCTTTCCACGCAATGCCTGCAAGTCATTTCGCTTTATTTCTCGTCTTTCACTCGCTCCGGTTAAACAGGATTCTGTTTTTTTTTTTTCTCAGTCCTCTATCCTCTATATCCTAGCGAGTGGGCGTGGCGGATAGGCGGTGGCAGAGCAAGGCAAATATTTGTACTTAAACGGAAGTTTTTGCCCAGCTCGCTGCCAGAAGAGCAGTTTGCCGAGCGCCAGGCCCCGAGCTTCTTTGCTTTTCACACTTTGCCTGTACAGGCCCCATCCGCTAGCACAAACTTTTGCCAAGTTTTAGGTTTACATACTTACACAGTGGAAATGGGTGTTTAAAATTGAGAATTTTATTACAATTAAATGGTGAAAAGTCATTACAAAGTCTGTTCAATCAGCCATTCTCCAAAGTAACTTCTATACTCAACCACTCCCTGGTATTTAAATATTTCCTGCAGTGCATTGGGCTGCAAATGAGTTTTCGGTTGGCTGCCTGACTGTCGGCTTTAATAAGGTTAAGTGACCCGTCCTATCCCCGATTCCAATCCTACACGACCTGCTGAGCTGGCATATTTTGACAGCAAATCGACCAACAAACCTGCATTCCAAAAGCAAAATTATTATGGATTGTTGGTGCAATTAGCTTTGACTTTAATTGAATGCGGCAAATGAGGGATGCAATTCCCGGGCCGACAAAAAGGCTAGTTTAGCGCAAATATATGAATATAAATCCGGAATGATTGCCATATGTGGTTGAGTGCATTTCATAACCTTTAACCCGGGCCTTTCAGCACGCGTGTCTTTCTGTCTTTTTCAATGAAAATTGACATGCGAGGCGTCCATTTCCGCCGCCTTCCCTAGGGATACCGCCCAGACACCCACACACACTTACCCACACACCTTTCAATCAATGGCACACCCACTCTCTGTAGTAACACATCCACAATGTCAATCAGCAAATAACAATCTGACAAATGCAAATACCAGAAATTCAAATTGTATGCGATATAAATAATTCACGGAAAACGCAAAACGAAGTTGTTCGCTCACACATGCGAAAAGTTATGCGTTTCTACTCCCACAAACCAGAAATAAAAAAACAATGAAACTCTTCCGCTGTTTGTTACAATTTAAATTTTAATTAAATGATAAAACAGCAAACGGAGCAATCAGCTTGTTGAAGCGTAACTTTGGCAGAGGGATTTCGCCTCCTTCTTTCTTTTTTTTTTTTTTTATTCCATGGCATCGGTGTTGGCCTCGTTAAGTCGACGCCACAATCCCAAGGCATAAAAGGCATGGCGTAAGTTGAGAACTTAAACCCCTTCCGTAGGTGACGCATCCGCCCTGTGGGCCCCATGTGCCAGTGTGTCACCTTTGTATTGTTTTTCCTTTGCCCAATTTTTTCCCTTTTTTTTTTATCGAATGTTTACTGACGTCAATCGATTGATTTTGGAGTGTTTTCGATGTCGACCCATGCTTTTCCTAATTGCCACTGACCCCGTACTGCCAACTAGTCGAAACGCCCGACTCATCAATCTCATCAATAGACTGGATACCTTCTGGCTCCAAGTACACATTTATTATGCAATAATTAATTGTCGCCCCCGAAATCCGGTCAAGGTTAGGCCATCGAGTCGGTGCCCATATGTCGGCTTTATGTTTTCTTCCCACTCCCAGTCGCTGTCATAACTTCTTGGCGGGCTGTCCCTCATTTTCAACCAGTAATGCCTGGCATATCGTCACATATATCATTCGAGTTCTGTTTATGGCCGAGGTTTTTTTTATTGTCATTGATGAGAGTACCCCGATAGGGACAAAGGGTCAAAGGAATAACGAGGGCGCTTGCCTTGAACTCGGAACATTTATTAAAGTCATTAGATGGTGCAATTAGCATACGGTACGGTAACATATACAATAATTAATAAAGAATCGTATGGTAAATAGGTATTTTTATAAGGTTTACTTCTTCTTCCGATTAACAATCAATTCCACAACAAAAACGCAAAGGCTTATACTGAAACCAATGAGTAATAGACCCCAAGGAGCTTTGAAATCTCGGGCCTTCAGAAAATTACCCATTATTCTATGGTCATTCCTCTGAAGTTTAAGAATCGAAACGTGTTGGTCAATGGCTGTTCTTAGCCAGTGATCAGTGAGGCCAACACTAGCGGCAAACGATGTGAACCTTTGAACGGCCTCCGAGTAAATAGAGTTTTTGGGCAGATAAAGGACATAGGCGAGGCCACCTAAAATTTGGAGGTCCGGTGACTTACAGAGCGCCTTTTTGGGCATATATTTTTGGATGTTAGTAATAGGATCCTCCTTATAGGAGAATATTACTTGGGCGAAGTCGGTATTCAAGGCGCTAAGCAGCTCCATTTGCCTTGTACTGCTCACGAGTAGTACCTTTGGCAGTTTCCTGGACAAAAAATCCAGGCTAACATGCTTCTCGATCATCTGATAGTTGAGATTGTTGAATAGAATGGGTATTTTGCTGTCGCTTAGCTCTTGGAAGTTTACGATATGCCGGTAGTGGGGATGTAGGGTTAGCAGAGTACTTAGTTTTGCTCCAAAGACGCAAAAGAGGAGCATTCCCGTTGCACTCATGGCGTGCAGCAGTTGTCCCTTAACGGATCTGCATTGATTCCCTTGGTGCACCGACATGTTCAATAGGCACATCAGGACCTTCAGATTAATAATCATCCTTAAGAATCGAAAACGGCGATGCCTGCGCCGGATCCATTCGCTGACAGCCATCAGAATAAAGTCAACATTGCTCAAAAGGATATACAAGACGAAAAAGATGGCTATTCCTTCATTTCCAAAATGGATTTGGAACAATTCATATATCGCCATCTCCTCTCCACAGGGAACTGCGATTGTCATGCTCGATACTCCCAGAGTAGCATGGATCCTGCTCTCATTATAATGCCTGAAGTTGTAATACTGTCCGGTCAGTGGGATGTCCAATTGTCCTTGGAGGGTTATCTCCTGTAGCCTTCTCTGGGAAATGACTTTTTTGCCATTCACTGAACTGAGCATTTCCAACGAAATGTTGCAATGGTGGGCAAAGTTCCGAACAATCTCGTATATGAAGCCGGCGAAGGACTTCTTGCCCGTGATGGGATCAGTTCGAATGAAGCTTCTTGGTGGTACGAAGTCGGGAAAACTTTTAAGTTTTCTGCCCATGAAGTTAAAGGACCTTTTTAAGAATAGTATGGTATTCTCATTTGGATTTTCTACAAGTTCCAGCGATGGCTTGGGAAAAGGATGCAAGCGATATATCCTTGAAGCATTGTGTACCACCAAAATTCTCACAAAATTAAGCTCGGCTGCCTTTTCCTCAACAAGTCTGAGAAGTGATTCATATTCTGGGATCGGCACCCAAACAATTATCCTGGTAGCCCTTAAATGATTCAGGTTTTCCGCCAGAGCCGAAAATAAGATGACATCTTCGAGGCAATCGATGTAAACCAAAGACACAATATCCTTTTTAAAGTGATTAATCAAATAGATAGTATGAGACTCGTCCAAACGAATTGTTGGCCAAGCAAAAGGAGACTGCTTCTCCAGAATATCCAGCTTAGATTCCCTCTCTGGGACACTTCTTTGCAAAAGCAACAGGGTGGAAAACGATCGTGTTTTGTTCACTGATTGAAGGAAATCGCTGATATATCCATGATGCTCAATGGCAGCTACTGCCCCAGTGAAAAGGACGAAATAGAGAGTGATTTTCCACATGACTTTGTGAGTTTTGAAGCACAACTGTTGGTGCTGTGGGGCACTGGTTCGGTTTTAAAGTCATATCCGCGCATCTCCGCCACTAATGCCATCCAAATCTAACCTTCTATCTAAAGTGCTCTACATGTATGGAATGGCAAACCCGCAATCAAATTTACGATTCCACACTGGCATTACGTATACGCACTGAAAGCCGCGAAATGCGTTTTCATATTTAAATTAGTATGAATATTAAATTGAAATTACTTTCGCTGTGCCACCATCGCCAGGTTGCTTCATATTTAATTAAAGGCATCGCACAATGTCCCCATCACAGCCACCGTTCGCGGAAAGTTTCTGAACACATGTTTATGTCCTGCTGCCCCTACTGTTAGTCCTGTCCTTTCATTTTGGTTTCAAGTTTGGCTTTCGGGGTTTGGGTTACTCCGCTCCATAAAACCCACTCGAGCTGAAGCCCCTCAACGACATAATTTACAAAGCGCTTTGGCAGCTGTCTACCTCTGTCTCCTCATGTCGCCTCCTGTCTGCAGTCTTCATTCTCCACCGCCACCTCTTCTGTCTCCCGTATAGTGTCTACTGTCTTCTATCGCCTTACCGACACTTCCGGCTCTGCCCTGCACTGCTATCCGCCTCCTAGTTTGGTTATTCCAGTGCTCCCGATGCCCTGTTATCGTTGTCACTGTCAGTTTGTGTGTTGGTTGTACGGAGGGCAGGTCCTGCGGAGAAGCGGAGGAAATGGAGCATTTCAAGCGCATTTAATGCGCATAATGTCAAATGCAACAAAGCAACAAAAACAACAGGCCGCCACTCCTCCCAACCCACTCCCAAAACCACCAAAAGCAGTGCAGGGATGGCTGGGACAGGGACTGGGGATGGGTTTTTGTCAAAAGGGCAAACGTTTGAATTTTAAGCAGGCTTAACCAGAAGATTGAATTAAATTCCTTCATCAGATTAGAATAAGTTTTGCGGTTAATTAAAGGCAGTATTAAAGGATACATTTTAGGAAAAGAGAAACATGTTTTGCTAAAGAGGAGTTGACTTAACTTTGAAGTAGATTTCAAGTAAGCCATGACTGTCTTATGAGTGGCAACCACTTTATTCCCTATCTTATGTGATAATCCTTTTAGTAATCCCATATCAAAGGACCTATCTAATGAGCTGGCTATCAAATTTGTTACCAAAACCCGGAAAACTCTACCCCCCAAATGGTTTCATTTCCATTCCAGTAATCGCGAGCCATTCAAGCCATAGCCATCACTTTGAAGATACTTTCGGTGAACGCGACCAAGCCCAAAAAATAAATACTTCCCCGCGAAGGATACCGAGGGCCCCAAACTACACGCCGCATAGGAACAGATAAACTTTTATTGATATAAAAAATTACCCACGTAGAGCAAACAAAAAAGAGGGAACAACGGGAATTGCTAAAGAAAACAATTGCTACGGAAAGCGGAAAACGGATGCGGATACGGATACGGATGCGCTGGATTCACTTTCGATTGCACACTTGAGTCGACATGGCTGGCATTTTCAGGTAGATGGCTATACATACCTTTGGCATATCCTGCAGGATATGTGTGTGGCGTAATATGGTGTGCAGGAAGGTTATGCGGGGCTCCTGTGCTGTGTGTGTTTATGATTTTCGGCTTAGTGAGTGGAGGTTACGGGTTTTTTCCTTAGGCCGACAACGAGGCCCCGAGGACAGTGGAGTGCGCGAGCGCGGCATTTGGCAATAAATTCTTGGTGAAAGTTTCGGCAACTTTGGCCTTGATTGGGGTCCTCCTTTCTGCTTCTCCTTTTTTCCTCTTTTTTCTCCTTTAATGCGCCGGTGACTTTGTGGGGTCGACGGGATAAAATACGGCTTACGGGTCAACTGGCTGGTCACACTGAGCGTCACCGTACTCTACACACCCACACACTCCGAAAACGCACACTACATGCGTCTCCGGCTGCTGTCAGCCTTATTTATTTATGCATTCGCACAGGCACCGGCTCAGGCACTGGCACTGGCACTCCCCCTACCACTACTCTGTAGACAGCCACAAATTCGCACGGAAATTTTATTGCCACTTATATCATTCGGTGTGAAATTAAATATTTAACTTCAGCTTGATAATTTATTATTCTCGTTTCATTGATTTATGTGTGTGTTATTTCGGTTGAATAAAAACCAACTACAAACTATAGTACTTTTCAATAAACTACCGGTTTGCTTTTTTTCCAAGATTTATGGTAGATAGCTCGTTAAAACTCAAAATCTCTCCTTGTTTCAGTTTTTATTTATTGATTATTATTTTTATTTATTTATTTATTTATGGTTAAGCTTAGACCTAGTCTAGAAACACATTCTTTTCACTTTGCACAGTCGATTGATTCAATTTTAATTAGCACTTTAGCCATTTCCGTTTGAAAAATCTCGCGTTTTGGAAAATGTCACCGACACGAAACGAACTATGAACGAAACTCACGACCGCCACACGGAATCACACACAACACAGGAACAGGCACAGTCGGTTCCTCGCTCGCTCGTCTGTGTGTGTGAGGGGAGCGAGTGGGGAAATCTTCTAAAAGAAAACTCTGGCTTCGCTGACTGGAGCTGGTGAGCTGGTGAGCGTTCGAGGGAAATCACATGTTTCATGTGCAAGGTATAAAAACAAACTGAAAACAGAAACTGAAACTGAACTTGGAGCCGAACGTCAAATGCCGACCGAGTAACATATTTTCCCGCGACTGAGCATGGGGGTACCAGGGAGGATTGTGTAACAGGACCCGATCTGCCGCTAACACGATTGCCGCACTGTTACAGGACGATGCTACAGGAGAGCTTTTCCCTGCCAGCGAGCTTTGGCCAACAGAGAGCTGTAGCTCTAACAGAGAGCCCCCCAAACAATTGGGAGCTCCAAACGTTTCCCACATAATTCGCGCTTGATTGGCAAACAAAAAAAAGAAAAAAAGAAAAAACAGCTACTTAACGAGAGTGACGGGTGTAAAAAACCGAAAGTACAATTAACGCTTGTTTATGACTCGTCTGACAGACAGAAAATCAGTTCAGCGAGACACAATCACCTGGAGAGCATGGAGTGGTGATTAAGTTACCGCAACAGGTGTGCGGAAACCGCAGGCTTGAGCTTCAGCTTGAGTCTTTAAATACGAGGAATAATGTAAACAATAACAAGAGTCATAAATGTCACAAATGCCAAGAGCAGAAAAAATTGTTGTAAACTCAAACCGATAGACGCCCTCCGACAGGCTGAGCCAATAAATCAATTCCAAGCAAACACACAACACGCTTAAGGTTGGCCCCCAAGCATTCCTCCTCTGAATTTCATTACGAATGCCAGACACAGGAGCACGCAGCTGGATGGCCACTCAAGACACACTGTTTGCCAGGACAACGGGTCGGGTCGGGCAGTCAAGTAGCCGGGCAGGGCAGCTGCCTCAAGTCAAGTCAAGTGGAAAGCATCTAGGAGAGCCAACGACAGGGCCAGGGGGCCAAAAGTGTGTTAACATACTAATATTCACTTTGCATCTTAATCGTTGTGGTGTGTGTGTGTGTGAGTGTGTCCTGGCCAAAAGGATGTTATTCCGGTGTGCGGAGGAGTGACATTGATAGCATTGCTGAGGATGGAGCCAGGAATCCTGTGCCGTCGTGCTACACCAATTTCAATTGCCGCCTGTAGTTGATATAATCATCATTATGCTGACAAATTTGCGCTTTGTGCTTGGCATCTGGGAAGGCAATGGTTAGGCAATTTGGAAGTCATGAATAATTTGTGTGGCAGGAAGAGGAAAGGATCTAGCCGCAGGATGCAAATATCAATAGAGAATCAACTTAACTAATACCTGAGGCTACAAATGATTGAGTGGCTAGCAAAGGAATAAGTTTTATGCCAGGATATATGTTTTGATTAGGATTATAATCCTTGTAAGCAATTCAACACCAAGGATATGCCTCTTAACATAGTTTCTTGGCGCCATCTGTTGCTGGGGTTGTGAGCATACTAACTAGTCTCCACAAAAAGCTCTTCCTCGCAAACAAATACAAAACACAGAATGAAAGCTACTCAGCCAGTGGAACGGAACAAATAACATGGTCCTGGCAATGCCCACCAGCTCTCTTTCTGCTTTTTCGCCCGCATCCTGGGGTTAGCCTTTGCCGTAGCATGTCCTGCGAATAACAATGTAAAGGCATAAGCAGCACGAACACGTGGTTGAGCCACAGTTAAGAGAAAAAACAGAGACTTTAAGGAAAGAGAACACTGGAGTCCAAAGAGCGGATGAAAGGTTAACAGAAGGGTAAGGTCAGGGAAGGGGGAGGGGAGCAAGTCCTGAGGAAAACATGTGCGACCAAACGTTTCCTATCCTGGGTGCGCCGTTAAGCGCATTTTGTTGCTTAGGCGCAAATCTCACTACACTGACAGCTTACTGGCACTGTCCTGACAGCGGCCAGTCCTGGCATTTTCCTGGCCAACGCTGGCCCCTGTTGACCTCCGATGGCCTTCTGCTGCTGATGGTACTAGGTACTGCTGCATTTGCAGCTGCCCTCGACTAATTGGCAATTTCAGTGAAAGCAACTTGTCGTGGTCGTTAATGCCTTCTGTTACCTTCCTTCCTGTTGATTTCGGATTAATGAATTTAAGACACGCACATCCTGGCCAGTCCAAAGGTGGGATTTTAATTTCAAAATCTAGCTAATGCTTGAATTTCCACCCCTTGTTTCGTACTTGTTGCTTTTGCTGCGTGTGGCATTAATTTTTTTAATGAAACCTTATGACGCAACGGGTCGTATACGTAATGCGCGCAATGACGCCTGCCTGAAAGTATGCAGCAAAAAACACTTTAACCTTTTTCAGAAGCATTGCATCTGAATGCTTTTATCCTTGTGGTTATGAAAAGCTTGAGCGGAAAGGGAAAATGGAATCGAGGGGGCCCATCGAAATGTGTGCTTGGAAAATGCTATTAAGCTGTTGAGCAAGGAACTCGTCCGGCGTAGCCTCGATTTCTTGAGTTTGCTCGGTGGTTTAACGCTTTGCCAACTACTTTATCAACAGGATTAGTACATAAATTCCAAGATGGAAAATATTTGTGCTCTATAACCAAATGAAGCGGCTGAATATAATAAATTTAAGCCAATTATGGGCATTGCAGAGAGAGAGTTTAATATTTATTTAAAAGATATTACATGTTTAGCAACCCGTTTATATTTTTGTATTCTGAAAGCAATTATCTGAAAAACACAATGCCAGAGGCACACCCTTTTTTTGTTTTTGGATAATCAAGAGCCCACCGGCGCCGAAAATTAAACCGCGCTCAACCCTCTCAATGTCAGTCACTAATTGGAAACGAATCGTTACACTTTGGACAGACGGACCGAGAGATAAAAGCCACAAAGATCTGCGCTGTCTGTTACACACTCGTATATCGAGATTGACACAATAATATACACACAAGTTTCACAAGGATATCCACGAAACACGTAAAACACAATTAGGAGCCACCGCACAAGCACAGACACACGCGTGGAATACATTTTGTTTCATTTCGGCTGGCAGCGGCATAAACATAACATAAACACTGGGAAAACATTAAACATAACACACGAGGCATAACGAAATGCGTGCCAGGCGAGGGATACGTTGCTTTCCACCTGCAAACGCATCGTAGAGGACCCAAGGGGGCGAGAATCCTGCTTCTGCCTTCCTCCGTGATGATTTGCGGCATTTTTTATGATTGTTTTATGGGAATGTTCTGGTGGGGGAAAATGAAACGATGCCGATGAAAGCAAAGACCACTTCGGAATGCGTAAAGTCATTTGCAAAATTTTCTAGATTCCGGCAAGGAATTTGCCAGGGTACAAGAACAAAGACACAAGGTATTATTTTTCCAGATAAGACATAATTGATAGCGTGTTTGGGTTTCATTCTTACATATTACGTATACGTACGGTTGCCAAGGTGGAAACAAAATCATGTTAATTTAGACACTTTCACTCACCTGCAAGAGAAAAGAGAAAAAGGCTTTAATAAAAGGTATCATTATGCTTAGAATATTGATTGAAATCATTATAATATTAAAAGTATAATAGAAACTATTGAATTTTTTATTAATACACATTTTCCTTTGTGTAGGAAAGTCTTTAGTGGGCGGCGCCAAAGACCAAAGCTCTTTATGTTCTTCAATGGCTCTTGATATATGAGTAAGTCCTGGACGAGGGGTTTCATTCTCAGCTTTTATGGGCCATTGTTAAAGGATTCCTTGGTTTTTTTTTGCTGAAGCGGTAGAGAGTGGGTGGCTTATTGCAATAAAATGGCTTAACTGAGAACTATATAGTATATAGACAGACCGCAAAACAACGTTAAAGACCAGTTAAGCTCAATAGCGAACTATACACCCCCATTTAGCTTTTGCTTTGGCTTTGGGTTGGGCTGAGCGATAATCATTCATTTCAATTACTCGGTAGAACATTAAATGCATGGCAATCCATGGCCAGACACGACTTAATTAATGGTTAGCACTTCTTGGCAGGAGCTGAAAGAAGCTGACAGGCCAATTACCCGGATGGCTTACACCCGACATAATCACCAATCAAAGAGGTGTCGATGCAAGGTGCCATGACCGGGGCCATCTACACGCCGAAAAGAAAGCCGAGCCGAGCATAATTGAGTTATTTACGCTAATTGGCCTCTGTGCGCCAGAAGGGGCGCCAAAAAGGGTGGCTGAATGACGCAAATTGGCCAAGTTGCAGCACAAAAGCCTCAGAAGTTTGCACAGCAAACGTGGGCTGCGAGCTGTTGAGTGACTTGGCCCTGTTGCCAGTCCCCCCATCCGCTTCAAAATCATATTTCATTCAAAATTTCCGGCTGCCAACCACGTGCCATTTCCACCAAAAACAAGTCAGAGGCACACAACCGTAGTCGTGGAAAATTCAATTACAATCACTCATGTGCGGGCCACAAAAATAAACAAATGTGGCACAGGCTCGTGAATTATTATCAGAAACCAAAAGTACCCGATACTAACAAGCTCGAGATTTGGTATCCCCCTTCGGCAATTCTTCTTCATTATTCTCCACTCAGGCACTAATCTACTATGGCACCCAGATATCCTTGCTAATATATTCCGACACTTTCAATATTGCCACCATTCCGATATCTAAATCCCATTACCCTGGTGTTAACCAGGGCGGCAAGGAGGCACCACCCAGCGAGAGCAATAATCACAGAGCACAGACAACAAAACGGGATAACAGGATAATAAAAGTCAAAGTGATAAAACTAAATTAAACTGCCCTCGAGGCTGCCCTTTCATGCATAAACGATTTGTGTCCGGGGTCTCAAATTTGATTTAAGTATTTTGCCAATATTTTCACCAAAAGAGGGCAGAATTTAATGGCTGCGGCACATGGCGTTAACACAATGACAGAAAAGCTGTTTGAATTTAATTTTCGTTTATGGAAACTTTATGGAAAACAATTATGCCGGAATTATGTACTTAGCTGAAACATATACACAGAAACATGCGCTACAGCCGGATTTAATAATCTCAAATCTGTGATAATAAAAAAATAATTTGCTTTAAGCTTTAATGCTTCTTTTGGGCTCTTGGGACCTAAATTTGTTCTCGCCATTAAAGGCGTTAAGACTCGGTTTAATTTCTGCACAAAGGACGTAATTGATGCCTATTTTTAAATATTTATTCAAGAGAAAATCAATGCCCTCCCTGTATCGATAGATTAGTTATAATCAGATGAACTCGCAGCTTATAACACTTTGTCATGCCTCGCCTATAGCCGCAGGCAGGCCTATTCCCCCTGTTTCTATACGATAGAAAGCAAATATTTATGTAGATTTCGCTCACGCAATCAGCCTAAGAATACAGAAAACACATAACTTTCCTCGAAGGCAGGACTCGCCCTCCACACACACACAACCAGAATGTGGAAACCACATGTCGCAAATTACAAAAGAGCCTCGGGCTCGTACAGAGTACAAAATGGCTTAGTTTTCATACAACCTTCAAAATTATTCCATTAAATTAGCATTTTTATATTCTTATTAAACCTTCACAAAGCTATTGAATCATATATTTTTTTGCTACATAACATATTTTAACATATTATATTTAACATTTAACATTTGGTCCCCATGCATTTTCAACATTTTGAAGGGGACCCATCAGGAAAATTGACAAAAAATCGAAAAAATATTTTGTTCTCAGATTTTGTTGCAGATTTATGGAGAATCGATCCACAAATCGTTTAAGGTACGCCGCTCGAGAATCGGATGAAAATTGGCCAAGATATGGCCTTCGCAGTGGGTCATATTGGGGTCCCCATGCATTTTCAACATTTTGAAGGGGACCCATTAGGAAAATTGACAAAAAATCGAAAAAATATTTTGTTCTCAGATTTTGATGCAGATTTATGGAGAATCGATCCACAAATCGATTAAGGTACGCCGCTCGAGAATCGGATGATAATTGGCCAAGATACGGCCATCGCAGTGGGTCATATTGGGGTCTCCAAGCATTTTCAACATTTTGAAGGGGACCAAATAGGAAAATTGACAAAAAATCGAAAAAATATTTTGTTCTCAGATTTTGATGCAGATTTATGGAGAATTGATCTACAAATCGTTTAAGGTACGCCGCTCGATAATCGGGTGGAAATTGGCCAAGATATGGCCTTCGCAGTGGGTCATATTGGGGTCCCCATGCATTTTCAAAATTTTTAAGGGGACCCATCAGGAAAATTGACAAAAAATTGAAAAAATATCTTGTTCTCAGGTTTCGATGCAGATTTATGGAGAATCGATTCACAAATCGTATAAGGTGCGCCGCTCGAGAATCGGATGAAAATTGGCCAAGATATGGCCTTCGCAGTGGGTCATATTGGGGTCCCCATGCATTTTCAACATTTTGAAGGGGACCCATCAGGAAAATTGACAAAAAATAAAAGAAATTTTTGTTTTTAGATTTTGATACAGATTTATGGAGAATCGACCGACAAATCGTTTAAGGTACTCCGTTCGAGAACAGGATTAAAATTGGCCAAAATATGGCATCTCTGGGGCACTAAGGCCCAGGTTGTAAAATAGGGAGCTGAGAGCTTTTTTAGAGTGTACCGCAAACCTTACCCAGGTCTCGGAACTCCGTTCTCCACTTACCTCTCGTCCAGACGCATACTGCTCCGGCTGATGTCACTCCATACGGACATGGAGCGAGGCCGCTGGAAGATGGACTTGGAGAAACGCCGGACCGCCGTGGTTGGGGGCGGGGGCATCTGCTGGGGCGGGTAGCCGGCCAGGTCGTTAAGCTCCTCGTGGAAGTTGACATTGCGCTGCAGGCGGTGATTGGAGCCGGGAGACGCCATCGAGTAGCTGGAGGTTTGATTATCGTCCGACATGCCCAAAGCTGTGTAACTCACTTGGAGGTTGTGGCTCATGTCCTTGGGGGATCGGATCGGGGATCGAGATCGATATGTGTACGATTCAGGTCCTTAACAAGGAGCCTACATCACATCATGGTATACGAATTTCCGTTGTATTTCTTGTCACTGGCACTTTTCTTTGTTCACTTTTCACTTTTACCCGACATGTAGTACTTGAAGGATGCATATATTTTTGCCGACACTCCCGGTTTTGTTTTTTGTTTGTATCTTAAGGATTCGCGTGCATCGAACATGGGCTGATGACTGAGTGCTTTTGCCGCCGGGTGTTGTATTAATTGCATCTGCATGGCAGAGTGCCTTTGGCGAAAACTTGCATATTGTCTGTGCTCATGACATATCAGACACTTCATTAAGCACAATCAGCCCAAACAATTGACCGTCTCTTTATCTCCCGCCTGGCCCTTTGTCTCTGGCCACATTTCTCTTTTCTCACAGCTCGCTTCTCGGTTCTTGATTCTCTGTTTTCTATTCTGGAACTGCATAAGCGACAATGATAAATTACTGACCTTAGGACCTCCCTGTCTCCTACCCAGTGTTGCCACTTTAGCTATTTTTCGATGATATCTATTGTGTTTCTATATATTGTATGGACATAGATACATATTTTATATTATCTATAAGATCCCCCAATTAATAGGATAAGAGGAAGTCTTATCAAGCTGCATTTAAGGATTGGTGGGCCTTAGATGCAGCTAATGATTAGCTATTTCTAGTGTTTTTCAAACTCTTGTGTCCCGAAGAAATGGCACCACTGCTCACACCAGTCCCACATCTTAATTGAGCCAACAGACAGTCAGCACGCAAACATTACTGCAGTTTAAAGTTCAACCATCGAGATGATCAATCAAGCAAACACTCAATCAATCAATGGGTATACACTTTTGTTTCTCAATGTTTGATTATTCTTTAAGAGAACTCAGCCAAATCAATTTTCTTTTTCTCTATTTCGATTACCAAACTTAGCTGAAAACGTCATGGAATATTGATTTCTCTTGAGGAACTTTAATAAGTTTCTCTATCCTCTATCCGCTAATTAAAAAACTTACTTTGAATTTTGATTCCGAAAAAAAAACTTTATCATTAGAAAACAAGTTTAGAAAGCATTGCAAGCGGCCTTGAAATGACCAGGACTTACTTTGAATCTTCAAATACATTTATTTTCGTTAAGAACCATGCAAAATTTTCATAATTTCCATCCTTAGTTTTTGCAATTAATCAAATATTTAATTATGTTGGCCCAAAGCAAGTCCATTTGGCTGAAACTTATCAAGCTGAAATGCGTCCGAGGCGTGGCGAACGGCGCTCCCCATCAGCATAATGAAAAATATATACATTTCCAGCGAGACACACCCACACAAAAATGCGAAAACAAAAAGCTGCAGTTCTGCCAGATGACGCAGAAATGTGGAGTGAAAGTGGCGAAAGGAGGAGAAAGCAACCAAATTGAATTGTTCTTGCTGGGACTCTCTTTTGGGACACTCCCTTATTACAATTCAACAATTTCAAGCTTTGTAAACAAACATTTTGTGCAGCACTTCTTGGCCACTTGAGTTTTATGCTTTAAAAGCCAAAATGTTTAAAGCAAGGATGCCTGTCCAAAGGACATTTGCATGCTCGGCCATAACTTGGCCAACTAAGTGCCACAATTAACAAATGTAAAGAGTGCTAAACTGGCGCCACGCCCTCTTCCAACTGCCCTCCTAACCAAAACTGGAGTAGTGCACGCGATTTTCGAGCAAGAACCTAGACTTCTGGCATAACTAAGACATTAAATGGCCTACGAAATCGGGTGGCCAAAGTGTCTTGGCCGGGGGGCAGAAGGAAGTGTGTGAGCGACACTTGCAAGGTCATGATTACAAATGTGTATACTCTGTAAAGGATACCCTCTGGATGGGTGCCAAAAAAAACGACAAGAAACAAAGAGAAAGGACAAGAAAATCCCACTGCCACTTCATCGATGAAAGGGGAGACTTTTGCTGAATTGGCAGGAGCAGCGTTTTAGAATTACAAGAAAGTAAATTGACCGGAAAAAAATTTCAAAAAACTGTAGATTATTGACTAAGTCTTTAACTCTCTTATTTGATCATTTAAAGTCAACATAAATATAATTAAACTCTACAAACATATCCTTTACTCCAAAATCCAACTGTTTCTGCACAAAAACCACCTTTCCCTTCCTTATTTTAACCATTTTTTTTTGCGGCAGTAACCAAATATACTATGCACATGCATAATATATGCCGGGGAAAGCACACAGTGGCCTTTATTAACCGCAGAACAATTCCCAGCTCTGATATCCGACCGAACCACGACCCAGGCCCCACACGAGACTAGTGCCATGGTGTCCTATCAATTAATGAACTTTCTCACCCTGACTTCCTGCAGTTCCAGAAATATAAACATATATGTATGCGAAAAAAGGGCGAAAAGTGAAACATGTGACAATAGTTCCTTCCTTTTTATATCACCATGGAGAACGTTTATTGTTGGTGCCGGCAAGGAAATGTCCTTCAAAATGGCTGACAAACAGAAGTTCTGTAAACATGCGGGAATTGTTGGCATTTAATGCTCAGCTAGGACCTTCTCTTCGGAAGGGGGGCTGTGGCAGGCCGGGGAGGCAATAAAAAATGTGTTGGCCTAACATGTGCTGGCCATAAATAAATGGGGAAAAACAAAGCAAAGCCCTAGACATGAGCCCATAATATATGCGCCGACATCTGTGCAACCACTTTGAGGAAAATCCACACACCGCACACTAAAAATAAGGTGCAACTGTCGTCCCTTCGGAGAGGGACTCAAATCCTCATCTGACATTTCGCCCTAAGACCATCAAAACGAGCTTGTGAAGAGAATATCCTTTAACTGGATCCGCAATTCACCCTCCCAAGCCAACTGGCCATAGGTTGTCACCAGTATCTTACCCTCATCAGCAGCGTTTTGAACTCAATTTTTGCACAAAAGTTGACCTTTTCTGGCATTCAAATGGTTGAACCAGGAAGGTCGTCCTATCACAGCCAAGCAGTTGCCAAAATAAATGGAAAATGGCAGCTCTATTAAGTATTTATCCAACAATATGAATGTATAATGCCGAACTTTGATGGCAAAGTAATTTGATGTATGTAAGCCATTACTTATTGTTCTTCCCAGACAAAGTAGAAACAACATAGTGTTTCATAAATGAAATAAAATATTTTAAACTCAAAACCACAATTTAAAGCTGCTTTCATCATCAAGCTTTTCCTTTTCATTTTTATCTTTCTGGTAGAAAATGTTATAACACTTTCTCCTCATTTTTTTTGGCCAACATCCATTTTTGTTTATCCCTTTTTTTGGTTTTTTTTGTTTGGCCCACTCTGCCAAGTCGGAAATTGATTTGTGGCTGCAGAGAAAAAGTTTAACTTTTTTGTGGTTGCGAAATTGAATTTTCATTTCGCCTTTGAGGGGCAAAAGTTGGCCAAGAACCCCTCACATTCACGTCGTTTTCACACCTGTCTATCCAAGCTTAGAATTAGCAAGTCAAACAATTTGGTTCTTCGATTCAAATAGATATTCAAAGAGCCGGGCCAAGACTTATTTTTAAACCATATTCTGGAGGAAAACTTTCGGAGGATAAAGGATAAAGTTGAGGCGCAACTTTCACGGACGAATGCACATTTGTATACTTAAGTTCGAGGCCCCAAAACTGACACATCGGATAAAAGTCACTGTCTGTTCATGGAATATTAAAGCCTTCTAAAGGGTCTCTCTCTCTCTGGCCAAGATATTTGAACCGGAACCGGAAGAGATATGTAAAGTAAAAATCACTTAACTGCCTGTGACTGGAAAGATATAAAAAATCTGACAAATGCGAGGGGAGAAGTCGACGGCGAAAAAAAATCTCCACAATATAGCAGACAAATAATGTACAAACAAACGATGCCCCCCGTTGAGTGGGCGTGTGGCCAAAGTCCAAAAAGAAATCAAAGGAAAAATGGCAAAAACAAGAGGATATATGGCGAAGAGTTAATACAGCGTGATAAGTTGTCTGTGTAATACATTTAGCCCACCGAACAACAAACAGTGGAGCACACAGAACTGAGTCCGAGAACTCAAACAGCACTTTCTGATGGCAACCGTCATCACTTATCGGACAGAAATAAGCATCACGATGTCAACCACAAATGCCTGGGGCAGAGCGACCTAGAGGGAAAAGTTCAAATGTTTTGCCCTGGAATAGATTGGATTAATATATACTTTCTGGGGAGCGTTGATGTGCAAGGAATAATAAGTTATCCAATCTTAAATCAGAGAGACATGGCCTCTGGCTAGAATTTGGGAAGTGTCTTTAATAAAATCTTTAAGCTGCTTTTGTGTCACTTAATTTCATTTGTAAATGTTAACATAAAATGCAAATTACTCGTGGTGATTCACCACAAACACTCCCAGCACTAAATATTCGAGAGTCCAGGCAATTCCAAAAGTGTCACAACAACGCAAAAACACTCAATGGACCCTGAACTTTGGCTCATTAGTCAATTATACGAATAATACGAATAACAATGTCCCCCACCGAGGAATTGACAAAGTGCCAAGTAAATGAAAAAGTCATCAATCTCGTTGTGGGCTCAGCAGAATCATTACCATTTCGGGGGGACTTGGGTGTGTTTTGGCCTATGAATTTGTAAAACAACTAAAATTTGTCGATCTATTTAATTAATAGTCCAGGAAATAAGAGTTTATTGTTCGGATAGTTTCATATTTAATATTAAAACTATCCAACTAAAATATTCATAGCTTATCTCCCTCAATAAAGTCTCTTACTTATCGCCAACTTTAATTAAACTCCAAAGAAACAGTATCATAAATTAAATGGAAGACATTCCCCAAAGAATACCCGAGATACTTTGTTTGAGTTTTCGCACAAGTTGTAGCCAAAAGGTTTGTCATTTCGAATGCATGACAACGACTGCATTGAGAAAAGGAAATGGCTCACACATATTTACTCTTGTATATGCAAAAGTTCCATCCCAGTCAGGTACTTTCACCTTTCGCCTCACTTTCACTTTCACTTCCACCCCCACTCTGTTATCCTTTGTGCGGCATAACCGTAGATTAACTCGACCTTTTGCGAGCCTGTGGTCGCCTCTTTCTCTTAACATTTCCTGGGATGGGCGTTAGCCAGGGATTAGCCCAGTCGGTTTCCGTTTCATCCCGTCCTAACCACGTAGCCACAAAAAGTTCTCCTAGTCCTTCCCCTTCGCTCTTCTGCATTTTTTTCTTCCTTCTGGACTTTCTCAATTTTGTTAAGCTTTCACTTTTAGCTTTTTAAGGTATTTTGCCAGCTTATATAGAAAGTAAGCTGGCTTCTCATACTCCCTACTATATCTATCCGACTTTGATCGCTGCATCAGCCCCCAGAGGATAAATGGGGAATTAAATGCAAAATGTAACTCATAAGCCATGTGCGTATTTTACGACCCTGCCCTTGCCTTTCGGCCAAAGCCAATTTCAGTTTGTATTTTATGCTTTTTTTTATGATTATTATTATTTTGTGGTTTTTCGATTTTGTTTCAGGCTTTTTACCGAATGAAATGGTCGAGTTATTTATGGCCCAGCTGATATTCTTGTCAGCGAACATAAATTAGTTTAAAAATGTACTTTTAATGTCATCATGAAGACACCTTATCAGGGGATCTGCCAGCAAACATTAAAATATATTTGATTAAAAAAAAGTTTTTTAATTTTCCCCCAAATAGTTGTGTTAGCCTTAATTTCAAAGTTACTTTGGTAACTTTTGCTTTTATTTTTCCTAACAAAAACAGACCGCAAAAATAGGGTCGCAGCAGCAACGGCAACGTCGAGTGGCTTAATAAAAGTCAAAGTAAATATATAATAAACTTAATTGGTATGCAAATTTGCGCTGCTTGGCCAATTTCAGCTAAATGACTGGGCCACAAAGTGCAGAACGAGCCAGTGCCCCGGCTCTATCGATGCCGCGAACGGAATGTGTCATAAAACCTAATTGAAAATTTCAGACGACGGGGCATAGTTGTGGGTGTTGTGGCACTGTGGCACTATGGCACTGAGGCACGGTGGCAAGAAATATTGTTGGGCAAACAGATAAGCCAAATAAACGGTTGTTGATGCAGCTGCAACTACACTGACAGCGGCAGTGGCAGCGGCAGCCTCCCATCCATTACGGTGGCAAATGTCAGTGGCTATATGGGTATAAGACTGTGTGGCCGAAACGAAATGTGTCAAGGCGAAACAAAGGCAAAATACCTGCAGGGGCCTCTCACATAAGCAAACATGACAACAAAGTACTTCTTGCATATGGGATATGTACATACGCGATGGCATATGGCCCCCAAACTATAAATATGAAAATAAAAATGTTCACTTTTCTAATTATTTGCTGGGCTTGATAAACAAAATGGTACAGGAGGAGAACAACACGGGCTGGCATCGATTTTGTATGAGAGGGCTTCGCTGAGGAAAGTTTCCTCAAAGGCTGCGCACAAAAGTATGCTATAAAGTTTTAGTTTTGCACAAAAAAGGACAAAATCACACGAACTCAAACCCTCACACACACACAGGCAGATAACTATATGTCAGAGGATACTCGGATTTCCCCAAAGTTATTTTCGCTTTGTAATGCTGACACTTGATTAGGTCTTTTTAACGGATAGGCGAGTCCTTTTTTTTATATTCCTCCATGTATAGTATCATTATTTTCCATTACAGCCAAGGACACCATAACTTTCACTTTTCCAGCCTTGCTGCTGTGTTTTTTTTTGCTGTTGAGCCATTTGCCTGACATTTTTCGCTAATTAACACAACAAATCGGGCCGACACGTGGGCGGTGGCCTTGAGCCACCCAACCATCCGCACCACCACCCCACCACAGTCATAACCGCAAGCATGATAGCACCGTTCAAATAGGCTTTGATTAATTCGTGGAGGTGACACTGTCGCGTACACTATACACCATATACCGAATTAATATATAACTCCGTTGGCGGACCGTTCTGCATCCAACTGGCAGCACAAACTGACTGACGGACTGACTGCCTCGGTGCCTCGATGCCTCGATGCCTCGATGGCTCACTGGCAGCTTGTTGGCGAATCTTTTGCAGTGGCTCCACTGCCAAGCGTCTAAAGTCACGCACCACCAGGAGCAGAGCAGAGGAGCACAACTGCCACAACGACCGCCCCACCGAGTGCCTCTGTGTCTGACTGTGTGTACGAGTGTGCCAGTGTGTGTGTGTGTTTCTTGGTCCTTTGAATACGCTCTTTGCCCAATGCTCGCTCTCTCTCGACAGGACTCTCTTAATCAGCATTGAATGCTGGTCGCAGTTAACTAGAGTTGCCAATCATGAGAGCTATGAAATTAATATACAAAATATTA
>JAJJHT010017475.1:4144418-4167698 GCA_021223865.1 Drosophila pandora
GCGATTAAAACTATTCTGTGTAGCGTGCGTTATGATATCTGGAGATACTATTATAATAGATTATATTTAAATATATTCCAATTTTTTAGCTCCTTACTTTCAACAGGCTTAGAACAGGCGTGTTCTTTTTAGATTCTGTTCCTTTTAAGTTTGATTACTCCAATACAGATTGTAAAATAGAAAAGGAAAATCCTTTGTTTCAATATTTTTATAAAAATCGAACAAAATATAGTTCCCCTTCGCTCATACGTAATATTATCTTAAGTATCAAAGGTTTACTCTTTGTTAAGAACAAATAAAGTAAGCCGGTTATGAATACACTGCGTATACTTAATTTTGGCATAACGTATACGCGATGTATGCCCGGATAAACCTATTTCCTGCTTTTAATTTTCCCTCAGTGCAGCGCTGCTCTGTTTGTTCCCCGATTTTGGGCCAAAACACGTGTTATATAACAAAACAACAAATTTAAAGAGAATCTTCTCCGGCAAAGAGAGCCAAGGACTTGTTCCGTTAACCCAGAAGTAGGATAACAGCGAAAAAATAATAAAACCAAATGCCAAGAGCTCCAACCAACAACAAATTTGGCGCCAAAGACACGTGTGGAATCGGAACGCAATATTTCTCTTTCCATTCCATTGCGTGGCGTGTAAACATTGAAGCTTTTCTGTGACGTCAGTTTCGTCCTTATGACGTCACAGACCAAAGCAAATACAAAAGCAACACCGAAGTCTACAAACCAAAGGCAAAGGCAAATAATGAAAAGCATCATCTATGGGACAAGT
This sequence comes from Drosophila pandora, assembly GCA_021223865.1. NCBI lineage: Eukaryota > Metazoa > Arthropoda > Insecta > Diptera > Drosophilidae > Drosophila > Drosophila pandora. Next base: position 4,145,204 of record JAJJHT010017475.1, read on the forward strand.
TTGGTTGGAATACTGTTTTGAATTCTGTTAGGATTTTTGGAAAATGTTAGGGATGCTCTTTAAAAACACGTTTCTGCGGTTAATCAAATAAATATTTCAGGCACGTTTATGACACCCACATATATTTGCTGAGTGGAAATATGGAAATGAAGTTATTTAAACAAAAAACCGATCCTTCTAAACGAAGGGAGCACCGACCCCGTCTTCGTCACCCATTCATGTGGGAATTCTAAAACATTAAAACACAATAGGTCTGCCCCCATTTGGTTGGGGGTATAATGGAAGCATATTGATTTCCATAAGTGATTGATGAACCCAAATCGATGGACGAAATTTGAAAGCGGCCCATCCCCCTTATCTAATACATATTTGTGTATTCACGTATACAATGTACTGGCCAAGGTCTATGGACTGAAACAAAAGTGCAACTGACAGCCGCAAGTGTGGTGTGAGCCGAGTGGTTGAGTGGTTGGGCTTTGGAATCCTTTCAGAATGTATGCAAATCCCCCAACTTCAAATGCAGCCTCGATTACTATCGGAAATGCATTAGAAACCGCTATAAAATTCAATTTAATCCAGGTTTAAAGTTTGAATATGCAACCCAACTTCCGGCTAATACATACAAATATATGCAAAGGAAGACAGTTTTAATTTTCAAATTAATATTTACCCAATAAAATCAATAAAAAGTTTCTGATGAGCAAATTGTTGAATCTAAATTTTGCAGATAAAGCACAATTCATTATCATTAATTAAAATGTTTGAATATTCAACTAGGCAATTATCACATTTTACATTTTGTTAGATAGGAACTTTGAGATTTAATTTAATTTCGATTTGTTTGAAAGTTTTTAATAAAATGTGAATTAAAATTTGTTCCATTTGGTTTTAGCATAAATCACTAATAATATCAAAGGAAATTAATATTAAATTATAATCAAATATATTAAAGATAACAGATTAAAGTTTCCTTTTTTTAAAGTTTCAGTTTGCTGACCTACGTTTATAAATCGAACCCCATTACATATCTTGGAATAGTTTACATCCTTTTAAGGGCTTACAAAACTTTCCAAGGGTTGACAAATTTCAAAGTTGTTTGAACCATTTTTGCGCTGACTCGATTACATATTCCGGTCAATATTTGGGCCATTTCCCCCATTGATATGCCAAGGAGCAGGCCGATGGAAACCTCAACAAACACTGGACCCAATTTTCCGTATGTGTAGTTGATTAGTAAATGGGCTCTTTATATCCTTATGTAAGCGACAATGTGTGTGTCCTGGAAATTTGTTGTCAATTTCCGGCAATTTGTCGTAGGCAGCAGAATCATTGTGATAAGGACAAGCCGGAGAAGATTCTACGGCGGAAAAAAAAGAAAGAAAGGAGGAAAATAACGTCGAGGCCGGAGCTGGGGCGGGAGACAAACACTTCCTGTAATGGATCCGCAGCAAACAGGCAACACAATCAACACAACATAATGTAAAAGTAAATTAGAATGCGAAGATATGCCCGCAACCCAGAGAGAAAGTAAGAACTTTCCTTGGTAATTTGTTTTGGCGCTAAACGAAAGTCGAGAGTGAAAGTAGAAGCACTGGGAGAAATTAATACTAAGAGGTATTTGTAGAGATTCAAATATAAGTCGTACTATAAGCTGTATATAAATATATGACTATTTTCTCATATCTTACTTATTTATTAAAATATGAAATATTTCTTTCAGTGATCATAATGCGATATAGACCCGCCAGGCGCTAGTTGATGACCCAAATTGAGTGTTTGACAGTTTTCCTCGCCCTTTCTCCTTTTATACCCCGCCTCCCACTGATGGCTGCCGTCAGGTTGCTCCAATTATGCCAGAATTCAAGAGCTCTCTGATTGCTTAATCTTGCCGGAATGCATTAATGTGTCAGCGCCGTTCCTTGCAAACTGAGCCCAGTTAACACGTACGCCGCCCCCACTCTCACACACACGCGCCAGGACCAACCTCCTTTTGAGAAGTCCTACTGTAATTAAAATGTCAAAACGAATTTACATGCCACAGTCCTTCGTGATAAGGTCTTTTGATCACAAGGATGCTCTAATGCTGCCATCTTAAATGAAATGCGAAAAAAATAGTAGGCCCCTTCATTTGGTTTTGCGGTTCAGTCGTCTGTCAGTGCCAAGCACACATCCGAGAGATAGAAAAATGTTGTATCAGACCGGACGCACAGACGGTCAGGCAATGATGCAAAAATATTTCAACAATTTTTTTGTGCAAATAGGGGAGGACCGAGCGATGGCCAACACAGACAAGACATGGCTCAAAAACAGGACTCTAAACCGAATGCAAAAACCAACTGTGGGCGAACAACAAAGGACCAAAATATTTTCACAATCGGGGGGAGAAAAAAACGAAAGGACAACACACAGATAACACAACGGATGGACTTTACAAAGTTTACTCTATAAATGGAATTAGTTTTTGAGGCGAGCACGTCATTAATCATTGGATTTTACAAAAATCAGTTTATTTTTAAATAAAGGTAAGTTAAAGGGTTCTCCCTAAATTTAGTTTCATTTAAAACTTTGCGCTCTGTATTTTTTTTATTATTAAAAACTGAAAAGGAAAACCCACAACCAAGATCTTATCTTAAGACCAAGCTCTCTCCCCCTTGGTGTTTATATCAGATGTGACCCTGTTGATATGGGCAACCGAAAATCCCCAGAGACATTAATATAAATAAATTGGCCGACAAGTGCAAAAAATAATAAAATATATATAAATGTCAACAAATAAATATTTGTGATATTTATAGCCCCCCACAGAGTCGTAGGATGTGGGAAACTTTATACTTTTCTGTTGAAGAAGAGATGAAATATTTGTGAAACAAATTGCACTGGAAATTCCTGATACCTCTAGAGACTTTGGGCCGAGATTGCATTTCAGTCAGATGACAGGTTATACCCTGTCCCTTTAAATTTTACAACAAGTATGCAAATTTATTTTGATAGAAACTCAGTTCGCAGAACAACCTAAAAACGCATATATTTGTAACTGAAACTCACGAAACAGTCTGGTACAAATTATGTCCTTTTTTATGGGTCATTCTTTTATTTTTGAGGGACTCTTTCCGAGGGAACTTTTATTAATTAGCACGCAATGTTGCGTCAAATGTCTGTGTAAATAAAACCCTACTCAGACAAACCAAACAATCAGCAATCAATAAAGCAAAATAGGAATTATTTTTAGAAGGGAAGGCTTTAATAGTGGAGGGGTTTTAAAGAGGTTCTACTCCGAGGCTCAAGGGAATGAGGTATAAACTACGAAGTGTAATTAATAAAAAGCCATCGAAAAATGTCATGTACGCCATTTCAATAATTTGATTTTCCATGTTAAGCAGAAATTACACGAACCACTTCTATGAATAGCTTTTTGAAAAGGTCAACGTTTGGCGGAAATCTTTATCAACTTCTAAAATAAAATTGTTGCCAATAAACTAGCTTTCCTTTTGATTAGTTGGAGCCCACCATTTCGATATCCATTGGAAATAAATTTTTCATCTCATCCATCCAATGTCTTTAAGCCGAACGGAAGTTCAATTGCAGCGAGTGGAACAAGGCCCAACACGATTTGGCTTTTTTCATTAGTGTCAGGCTGCGAATGAACCGCACGGGACGTGAAAATCGTGAAAATTCTGTGGAAATCGTGGGAAAAGCGTGAAGCCCAGCTGCTACCTCTGGCTGGCTTGGCTCGGCTTGGCTCATCAAAAGATTGAAGGGCCATGGTGCTGCGCCTCCGAGAGAAGGAAATATTCAAATGCCTAAACTAAATTGCATATTTATGCGAGTCCACAAATACTGAAGGAGCAAAAAATGAAAAATATGAATAAAAGTAAGACAGCAGTGGCTCGCACTGCTGGCATAAATTATATAACATTTCACGTATTTTCCTTTTTTATTATACTTTTTCATTTTTGCTTTTTTGTATATTTTTTTATTTTTATGTTTTTTGACAGGCCGTGGCAGTTTTCGTCGAACAGGGACAATTGCCAAAACGTCAGCCGATTTTGTTTATTTTTTTTTTTTGCTGTGTTTTCTTCCTTGTTGTGACTGTCAATATTTATTTTTGTTGATGTTCGTGTGTGTGACACACTTTAGGGACTTTGGAGGGACGTCGGTTACAAATTTTGATTGACACATCGAATTTAGTTTGAATTCCGCACCAGACCCAACGCATGGTGGCGCATTTCATGTCAGATCAATTAACTGGAGCTTCCTGGAAGTCCCAAACTCCCATATACTCCTAGTCCATTGGTTTACCAGCCACCAGGCCAGTGATCCCTTCTCCACCCCCTCGATTCCCTGAATTTAAGTCAGGTTTCACAAAAAACCCATACCAATATAAAAAGGAATGGCAGAGTACGAAAAAAAAACGAAACTTGCTCAATTATGCAAGGCCCGGAACGTGCTTGGAACTTGTCTAAAAGATACACTAAATAACAGTGAAGCTAGGGTAAAATGGACTAAGCTAATATCGACGTTATGAGTAGTGATTTATTATTATTTACACCCAATACTCTGAGAGTATGTACAAAGGAAGTACTGGGTATCGTACCATTTAGCCCAGTAAGGCCTAATTATAGGCACCTCTTTTTGTTTATTTTTTCGAAAAGTATGTTAAAAGTGTTCTCTTTATTCCACCAATTAATATCCTTCCTATTGATGCCTTACTGTAGCTATGCCAAAGCTTGCCTTGTTGAATTTTGAATAAGACTCGACGCTTGAATCCTGCTCCTTGGGGCTGGAGACGGGCAGGCTGGCTCACTGGCTCACTGGCTGGTTCGCTTGAGGGCTAATTGAACGCCATTTGGTTAGACAGTAATTGATGTATGAGTCAGCCATGGATACGCCCGGTCAGTCGTCTGGGGGATACCTACCAGAGGGCAAGCGGGGGCTACGTATTTTCAAATGTCAACCTTTGGAGTCAGTCCTTGGACTGGTTCCTAGGTTCTAGTTTCCATTTCGAAATGTTTCGGGTTTCTCACTATGTATTCTTCTTACAATGAATTTTGGTTTTTTGTTTTGGTGTTGTTGTTGCCGCTGTTGAAACTTAAAACTGATGTCCATTAGGAAATTGCAGCAGAGAAAGGTGCATATATAGAAAGTGCAAAAGTGACGGGGACAGAGGCTGTCGAGAGGTCACTGGAAAGAGCAATGGACCAGGAGAAAGGATGCAGTCATCCTGTGCGTTCGTTTACCTGTCTGTATTGACCCAAAAGTGAAAGACAAATGTTACAAGGCTCTTCAGGTGAAATGGTGTCCTTGGGAATTCAGGGAAATTTTGCTTTCATTCAAAAAAAAAAATGTACTATAAAGAAAGGATATTTTTTGAAACCGCATTAAAAATACAAGAATTAAACTCATCCTTCTTTTGTTTGTAGAGTCTGTGGAAGTTCTTTATTTATATATTTCTTATATAAGGATATATCCTTTTTTGTTCTTTAAGGCACAATTTTTTTCTCTCTGTATTTATTTATATGTCAACCACGCCCACTGACAGCGCCTCCCCTGAGAGAGGCCAGAGTGTAAATAAACCCGTTGTTCTGCAGTGCACTTTGTCAGAGGAACTACATACAGCTGCGAAAAGGAAGGTAAAGTATTTTTTATTTGCTTTACGACTTTCTTCTCTCCTATTTTCTCCCAGGTTGTTGTCTCTTCGATATTGTCCCGATGTTTACTTTCACTTTCCCCGGCTATTTTGGTAACAGTCCTTTGTGCCACAAAGTAAAAGGATATGTTCAAATGGAAGCTTTACAGCGACACCTGAAGTGCATTTACTTTTTTATTAAATAAGTAGTAAAGTAAGCTTAAAAGGAGTAGAAATACTACTTTTCTACTGCAGTAGAGAATTTCTTTACCAAATTCAATTAGCACTAAGTGCCAGTTGTTTTTATTTTGACTGTTTTTCTTGGCTCATGGCTTTTAACCCTCTTGGCCCTCACCGAGTCATTACCAAGCCATCGAGTTTAATGCAATTGCGTTCTCGATCCAGTTTCTTTGGCTTTTCGAGGGAAACCCGAAACGTTTCATTTAATTTTAATTGCTCAAGTGGAAGAAACTCGAAGACAATTGAAAATCATCGAGGTTTGAGGCGCCACCAAATGATGCCTTCCAATTGGCCGCAAATGAGCTGCGAACAGACAGCTTCTGTTTGTCTATTTTTTTTGAGTAATTAAAAGCAGATTTTTCGTGGTTTGATTTAAAGTAAGGTAGAGGATCTTTGATAGAATAAAAAACAAAAGAACGCCCAAAGTTCAGTGTCCTTTTAAGGTCTAAGAATAGAGAGCTTAGCCGGCCTTTTATTACCAAGCTTATGTTTTAATGGCTGTTCTAAGACACAAAGCCGCTTTCCTCTCTTAAGATGAACCATAAAAAGCTAATGGCATTGCTAATTGTTTCACTGTCTCTTAAAGAAAAAAAACCCATTTTCCCCAGATCCACGTATGTTTTTTTCCTGCCATAATACGAACAACCCCTAGGTATTCAACATCCCTCAACCCCTTGGCAAAAAAATGTAATTTATGTAAATATTGTGATTTTATATTGAAAATCCGGCAAGAAAATTAATAACGCTTCAAGTGCTTTCAAGTCTTCCATGGGTATCCGGAAATTTTTATACATTTTTTTGCCATTTACGATTTGCGGTCGCTTATTGTTTTTCAGAGCATGTCAGGGCAATTGCTGAAAAATCCCTTTAATTTGCATAAATTCGTAGCTATTGAAATCGGTTTAATGCCAACAGGATTGTCCTGTCTGTTGGCCCGGACCCTGATCCAATCCGACAATCAGTCGGCGGATTCAGTCAGTCCTCAGTCAGCCCGGCAGCCAGTCAGTCCGTCAGTCAGCCCGGCAGTATCCTTCACTTCCAGTTGGCTTGGCTTGATTCGGTTGGGGCTCGGGTTTGATTCGGTTTGATTTTGCCATTCAGAAAAGGATATCCGATTCGGTTGGCTGCAGCTCTACCCAGGAAAATACAGGTGTAGACACTGCGGTCTACCTATTCGTGCCCATATAATTGCCAAATTTAAAGCGACAGCTTCTCGACAGTCCCAGTCATCAGTCTCAGTCATGCATGGTCCGTGTGCTAATTAAATTTACGTGGGCAGAGGTCCTTCACGAAAGCCAATTCTTCTTATATATACACAAGTGAAAGAATGACTGTGGCAGGAAATTGAAAAATTCTTTATTGTTCATTGCGGCAAATAAACAGCTTGGAAATTCGAAGAAACAAAAAATGTTCGCCAGAAAAACGCCATTAAATGCATCATTGACCAACAGCCTCACGGGGTGGGAAAAAAAAGCGAGAAAAGCTGAAATATTTATTTTTTCCCAAGAATAAAGAAGACCTGGCCAAGGACCTGGACAAATCCCCAAAAAGTCAAGCGTTGCTCATGTTTTACGCCACATTTGTCGGTACTGGGAGCAAGAACAACAAAAGTTGTCAACAAAAAAAAACATCCGCACACCCTCACACCAAAGCCTGACGCACAAAGACCAACACTTTTACACTCTGGTCTGCACACCTACACATCACACAGGAAACAGTAAGGAAACTTTACTTATAATAGAATTTTCAAGCATGGCCATACCCTAAATGACGTCAGGGTAAGGTGCTTTTTGGCCAAAATACAAAAGGTTATAAAGGAAATAATTGTTAGGATTTTTATTGTCATTTTTATATTTATTTTTAATGTCTTATGAACAAATTTTCAGAGAAGATTTTTTAAAAGCAATAATATAAACAATATCCTTGTCAGTAGATCGTATAAGAAACTTGTCTCTTTATTGCCTTTTGCCAAAATCTTTTCTCATCAAGGCACATGTTTTATAAAAAAAACCCACACAATATTAAGCCAAATACCTCTCGTGATAAGTATATCCAATCACTTTCAGGGAAAAACATGTTCTTCAGTAAATTACCACAAGCATTCGACTTCATTGAAAGAAATGGCTTTTGTTTTGACAGGATCATCAACTTTAATCTAAGCGCTTGTACACGGGGAATATAATAAATAAGGGTACATAAAGATGCAGATTGCTGAAATGGATTTTTTGATAACCAACTGTGGCAGGATCTCCTTCTCCGTCTGCCGAAGCCTCTCCCCGGTAGCCACAAATTGCCTTTTTCGCACGTTGATTGATTTTTGAACTTTTTCTTTCGGCAGACACACACACACTCAACACACTGGCACACCCACACACTCCACCCCCACAGATACTTATACACAGACAAAGGCATACGTGCTCCTTTCTTTGACTGCAAAAGTGGTAATAAAACGGCTGCACTTTGGATGCCACGGCACTGGCTATTGTTGCTATTTGATTCGGTTTCTCCCTTGGCTTTTTTTCGGTTTTTTTGCTCTTTGCCTTTCAGTGACCTCCATCGATCCTTGACCACCCGCCTATAGTTGTGGCATACATAATTATTTATTTACAAGTGTTCATTCATTGATGAACACAAACGCTGTTTATATTGCTCTTTTGCCTTTCGACCCGATGCGAAAATGTGAGGGTTCATGCCGGGGCAGGCCAGTAGTTGTTCACCTGCCATGAAGTGGCGTTCCTTTCAGACCCGTCGGTCTTTTGCCACATGGAAAAAATACTCAATGACGTTGCCAAAGTTTCGAAAATAGAATAGGAAGCTTTCGTAGAAGTCACTACTTGTGTGTATATACGAAAAAAAAAACTTGGGTAGATAAGGGACCTATGAGTCTACCATTTTTATTACCAAGAATATAAAATTTTGGAGAAAACACAATTACAATTAACAGGAATTTCTAATAAGGGAATAAGATAATAAACTCTATGGAATACATTACTATCTAAATTAAAGTATTCCTACTTGTTTTGCAGTGAAGTAACCAAGGTCATGCTGAGTACTCGGTATTCATTGGATTAAATCACTTGCATGCCTGGACGAATCACCTGGACTGGCCTGGCTTTAATGGCCTGGTGGCCCACCCATCTGATTGCTATATATAGAGTCCTGTATGCATAATGTACGCCATTTTGCAAGCATTAATCCGACAGGAGAGCCTTGGAGCACCGACCCTTCATGCAGCCCCAGACATATCTATTATTGAAAACAGAACGGCGACAGCCTGTGGCTGCGTTCTACATACACAATGCTATTATAATTATATCCGTATAGATCAGGGCCCAGGAGTAACACGGGGATTAGCGTCGACCCGGTGGGGATGCGGGCTTGTCATGGAAAGAGAGGTTGTAGGTATAGTAGGTGTTTAAGAATAGTACACACTCTTCTGAGGACTGAGGAATTCAACACACCATAACTATACTACTGCATAATACCATATAACTTTAAATTTATCCCAAAAATAATAAACCCCAAGAACTACCATTTCGCTAGAGCCTTGGGTAACCGGATAGTCCATTTTTCATGAGAGTACCTTGTAGAATAATAATAATTTGCAGGCATAGCTGCAGTTGAACGCTAAGCAGCAGTGGGATAGAAACAATAACCTGGCCGGGGAGGAAGGCCGAGGAGGAAGCGATTTACATAAGTTATTATGGCAAACCACACACAAGGCACAAGTGTGTCAGCTCATGTGTCCGAAACTTGTACGAATGGAAATGGGAAATGTCAGAAATTGTACTTCACAAACAGGCTCCCATTTCTACCAGCTTTATTATTTTTCCTCCGCTAAGTCGCATAATCAACGCTAATGGACATGCTGAGGTATTCTTTAGGAAGAATACCAGCTGCACTTTAGTTTGCTAAACTGACGGGAAAAAAGGAGGAATAAACACACGACACACCTATCAGGTGCAAGGATATTTCATGTTTTCATTTTGCCCCTCGGAGAAATTGTGTTAAACGTGCGAAAAACGAGTAATTTGCCATTACTCAGCCTCAGAAGGCGCTTCTTCCGCTTCTTTGATTTTTTTTTTGCGCAACTTGTTGAAGGAGTTCTTTGTTTTTGGGCATTATGCTTTCGGTTTTTTTGGGCATTTTGGCACTTAGATATAATGAGAAAGTCCTTGGGCGGAAACCCTTTTTTTTGTATGTTTTTTGGGGAAAAGGTAAACAGGACCCCTGTTGGCTTAATTGAACATTTTACTCATGTTACGGAGTGAAGAATTTTATGCCCATTTTCCAAATCATTTCAAGTGCTCGCCGCACCGAAATTTTGTTTGCTAATGAAGCCAAAGTGGATGGATGCCGGTGGCCCGAACTTTGACCTTCACTAACAGGTCGCAGATTTGTTAAAGCTTGTTAAAGGAATGTAATATTTTGTCACAGAAAGCGGTCAATTTCATCTGTTAACGAGTGCCAACAAATTGCCAAGTCGTTTCCCCGATGCCGTCCACTTAAACGTGTGGCCATTAAAGTCCCAAATTCCAAAACCATTCGGAGTGGCAATTAAATATTCCCGGACTGGGCTGGACTGGGCTCTGAGCCTTGGATTGGACCATAAAACTGTTGTATTTAAGGAGCCATAAATCTTGATCTCGCAACGCTGTCGTCACCGCTTATAAAACAAAAGCGTAATTTCCGCGTACTTATTAAATATTTCACATAAAAAAAGGGTTCTCTTCGTCGCAAAAAGGTAAACCTTCTCTGTGTCCCAAAGCCTTTAAGCCAAGACCCGAACGGAATTCTTCAAGAGAGCAATATGAATGTGTGGTATGATTTTTAACTCTTACCTAAATTCTCTATTTGAGGTTATAGAATCTAAAAGATATTCAAATATTATATTTATTTAAAGCATTGTTCAATGAACTATAAAATTATAAACCAATTTATGAAACAAAATGGAAAAAATAAACTCCATTGGATTGCGAAATAAGTCGACACACATGCCAGCCCTTTTGTGAGTTCGGCTAGAACCACACACCCCTTATTATGGCCAAGAATCTCAGTGTAGCATGTCAAATAACCCTCAAGCATTGGTATCCATCCCTCCACTGGCACTGCCGTAGCCTGCTAAACCGTTTATAACCGATTTCAGGTAGGGAATCCTGGCCGGCAGGACGTGCAAGCATCCGTGACACAGTAAAAGCCCAAACGCACACTACGGTTTGGGCTCGGGTTTGGGCCATGTTTTTTGGGCCTTCTGGGCCGTTTGGCCCGTTTGGGCCGGGCCGGGCCGGGCCGGGCCAAGTGGCTGGGACTACGTGGCATTATAAAGGCAACTGCCACGGCCACTTGCGCACGTCGCAGTCAGCTGAGCAGAGAAGAGCTGAGCCGAGCCGTTTCGAAAGAGATGGAGACAGAGATGGGGAGTGAGACAGAAAGAAAAAACTAGAAAGAGAGAGGGCGAAGGTGAAAGCTTGAAGGCAGCTTATAAAAAATTAAAATGTTTACGCTACATTAAATGCAAAGAAGGCATTGCCAGCGAATTATGATTTTGCGAATACCTTTGCCCCACACACACACACACACACACACACACACTAACACACTCAACACCTTACGACACCTCTGGGAGTGAGTGCGAACTACACGGCGTATGAGCAACGTGGCGCATGAACAACACGGCGTATGAGCAACTACGACTTGACTACTCCGCCCACAAAACTTGGCAAAAAAAATGCAAAAATGTTTGTGTTTATTAGAGGCGCACAATTTTGTACTTCCATAGCATTTCCATGACGAAGGGGCCTCGACTTTCCCTCATTTTCACTCGCATGGAGAGCTGAAAGCGGCCAGGTGGATGAAAACTGGGAAATAGTGATAATGCGGCGTCGTTCTTTAAAAAGTATACATTCGGCTTGATGGGGCACTTGAAGAAACTGCCATTGACCACCAGCTTCTTGTAGGCCGTATCGAATGCCTTGTACAGAATAGGATTGCCCAGAAACTCACAGCCACTGATGTTCACCAATTTGTACATTATTCTCTGGGTTTTCATAACCTTCGCCACCACATCAATGGTGAATGCTGAGGCTAACTTGACCACTCGAAAGGTGTAGAGCATTTCGGAGTTGGGCACCTTCTCGAAATACTCCACATAGTCGTGATCACAACTCGTCTTCAGAGACTCCACGATGAACTTCATATTTCCAACTCGAAAGACCATGGGCTGAAAGACTCATTCTTAGTGTCTCTCGTAATCTAAGGGGAGAATTTGTGGGTTACCTGATCTTTTGCTGCCACTAGGAGGATCGACAGCAGCCACAAAAAAAACAAATAACTACCAGCAGCAGCCATTAAGCCACAACGACTGCCAAAGTACATGTATTTGTTTGGGCAAGAGCTCTTCAACTAATGAGCTATTAATTGAGCTCATCGAGGTGTAATTTTTCAAAATAATTACTTTATGTTTTTTGGGCCAAAAATAGTTTGAAATATATTCTTTTTTCTGCCCGCTTGTTACAGATAAATCGATAAGGCTACAACAGATAGATGTTTCTCTGACAATATAGTGTTATTTAATGCCTCAACTATTAAAACTGAAACACCTCATTTAATTCTAACCACATTATAAACCCAAAGCATTTCCATAACGAATGGATCTGGACTTTCCTTCATTCTGACCCGCATAGTGATCTGGTATCTTCCAGGCGGTTGAAAAGCCGGCAACATGGCCTCCGTTCCTTCGTTTTTCAGAAAGTATACCTTTGGTTTTATGGGACATCCAAAGAAACTGCCATTGACAACCAGCCTCTTGTACACTGGGCCAAAAATTCGAGATAAAAGTGGGTTTTTCAAGAACCCACAGCCATCTAGGTTTTCGACTTTGTACAGGATCCGCTTGGTTTTCTGCACTCTTGTGGCAATGTCGATGGTGAAGGAAGGTGCCAGCTTGACGACGCGAAAAGTATACAAAGAGGCGGTTTTCGGGACTTTGTGGAAATATTCCACAAAGTTGTGGTCACAGCTGGTCTGTATGGTTTCCAGGATGAACTTCGACCCGCCTCTCTTAGAGACAGGTGGGTGCTGCAGGAAAATAAAGATCTCAGGCAAGTTTTTGTTTAAAAATGAAACTTACATCCTCTGTTTTATTGGAGGCTACTACGCCAATTAGCCATAGAAGAGCCCACAACCGAACCAAACCACTTTTAATGAAAATCATAGTAAACTAAAATCCCAGTTTGATAATATTTCGGCATCTAGTTCGTTTCATTAGCCATCCACTGGGATATTTGAGTTCTTAATTATAAAACCACATGAGCAGAAAATCAGTCAATGAGCTATTAATTGCCGTATTACTTTCATAAACATTCGTATAATTAAGAGTTTAAAAGCTTTTTTGGAAAGTATCTAACATACAATTTTTATTAAGGAAAAAAAGTTAGAACTATAGCTTTTTGAAAACTTAAAAATTTACGAACGTGTTACCCGGTATCGCCATACAAATTTCGCAGAATAAGGTGCTTCTTTGTCAGTTTTGATATTGACCAGAAATCTGTAATTTCCAGATGGATGAAATGAGGGCACCGAGTTGTTACTTATACTATTCGTCAAATAATAAATCCCGGGGCGAATAGGACACTTCATGTCAGTGGTGTTACCCACAAATTCTTCGTAGTAATTGGAGAAGAGCTTTGAAATCAGGCGGTTGTTCAGGAAGTTGCAGACTGAGAAGTTTTGAACTCTGTAGGACACCCGATTGGTGTCTTCGTTTTCGACGCAGTTGTCCATGAAGACGGTCTTTACCAACCGGGTTACGTTAATCATTATAACCTGAGACTGTCCAGGAGCATAGCCAAGATACGACACACTGTCCTTATTGTATACGATTTCAGGTCCAGTAACCACAGCTCTTAATTTCTGGCTCTGAAAACGCAAGACTAGTTATTTTATTTTATATTTTTTCATAGACCTTCCTCGCAAACCTTTTCTCTGGCGCTAGTCCCCATTAAAGTGATACAAACAGTCAGACAGACTATTGTGAAAATACTTTGGACCATCATTGAACGATCAACAACTAAACTGTATTACAATTTTTTCAAACTGACACGCGTTTCATTTTATTTCGCTTTCGCCACTAAATAAATGATCAAAAACTCATAAAGATTATCTCGAAGCCCTGAATATCCGAATATTCAGGTTAATTTTTTTGTTTTCGTGGTCAGATCAAACAATGGCTAAATCAAATTATTCGCGCTTCCACCTTTTCCGCAATTGAACTGTTTGGTTTTTGGATTTTTTTTCGTGACATTGAATTGGCACTTGGATCAAATGGAAAAAAAGCTGCGGGTATTGATTGGTTTTTAGGGGTTCCACTTTTTGCCCAGATTGTCACGAAATGTGTGGATGATTTGGAACAATTGCGACTGACAGGTGGGGGTGGTGGAGCTCGTTTCATTTTTAATAAAGTCATCAAATACCTGAAAGAGCTTTAAATGGCTTCAATCATACAATATTTATAGCTTTAAATAGTTGAACTATTTATTAATAACTATCATGGCTTTTAAGAATATTAAAATATTAAAATAGCACTTTAAAAACTAAAGTTTAAAGGACAATATTTATTATAATATTATTAAAGAAAAATTATTAAAGAACTATATCCAGTCCGTGACAGCGAACTTGGAAATGTCCACAATTGAATAATTGACGAGACACATGGACAGGACATCGAGTATAAAAAATCGATTAATCGATTGTCAGGTGAACGAGGAAAAAATCGTTTTGCCAATTGGAGTTGGCAAGTGTAATTAACATTCTATTCTTGGGACAGCCGGTAAGCAGAAAATGGTAAGTGGTAAGTGATGGGGAGGGAGAATAATGCGACATGCTGACACGCCAGCTGGCTAGCGGCCAATGGGGCGTATGCGCAATGCAGCGGTTAGCAGGGAACAGGGAGCAGGTAACTGGTAGCAAGTAGCAAGTAGCATGTAGCAGGTGGCAAATGGAAGAATTCACTTACCTTTCGCCATCATCGTTGAACGAAAAATCACCCAGGAGTAGATCTCGGAAACGATAACGTGGTTGTATAATGCGCGACATGTTGTTGTTGTTATTATTGTTGTTGTTGTTGTGGTGGGTAGTGGTGTTGCTGCTACTATTGTTGTTGTTATGGTTGTTCGTGCTGTTGATGTTTGTGGTCGTTATGGTCGGCACTCTCAACTCGGTGATGGTTGTGGTTGCTACCTCGCCCGCCCCCTCACTTATTTGAATATCACTAAAGTCCGTTACATTAATTAAGCACTCATCGGCAGCTGGGTATCTCCGCCCGGCCAGCTGCTGCTCCTTATCCTGATGCTGCTGCTGCTCCTGCAGACGCCTTCGTCCTGCAACGAGCTCATCGTCGCGCGGCGCACTTGTGCCCGTCAGCAGGTAGCCGCCAGTGGCCCGATTGGGCCGCGGCGAACGTAGGCGCGTCCACAGATTGGCGAGTGTCCTTCTTGTTGAACAATGCCTCTATCCTGCCAGTCCCTGCCACTAGCCCCTTCACCTTGTTCAGCCTCCTGGTACGAGTACCCCTGCTACGTGTTCAGAGCCCAGAGCCCTGACGGTTCTTTAATTAAACTGATGGCACTGCGGAATTTATTAGCATTCGGCGACAGGTGCGTGCTCCTCTACAGGACTCGGTTCGGTCATGGCTCTGAAAATATTAACAGGAAATTGAAGAAAAATCAATAAAAAATATGCACAAAAAATATAACAAGAACTGATGTTAAGAGATGTATTTAGGACATGAACTGTTCAGACATTTATCCTTTTTTTCTATTTCTATTATGTACTTTATTGTTAACTCTCTGGTGAAGTAAAAATAGAAACCACAGCAATTTTTTGTTAGCACTTTGTTTTCATTTTTTAAAAACCTTTACAGCTTCGGCCATAAATCCTGCTTGTCAGCCAATCCAATTCCCGTCAAAGAGCAACAAATTCAATTCAAACAACACACGCAAACAAGTGCCAAGGACGTGCAAACATACAAACAATCATATAAACAAACAAACAAACAAGCCGGCAGTTAGACAGGCACATGAGTGAGAAAGGTGGAAAAGCTAGCCATTCCAACAGCAACAAGGATGCTCCCATCCTGATGCTCCGGGCTGGGCTTATTATTTACAGGCAGCCAAATCAAATCATCTCCCAGACAGACAATTGAAGCTGGCAACGCAGATTGCTGCCACTTGAAGGCACTTGTAGGGTCCCACTCGTTGTTGTCTGTTTGTGAAAAATTTACGCAATTATTGCCGCCGGGGAACGGGACAAGAGCAAGGACACTCGTGGCCAGGTGTGCCGTACCATCATTCCATTCATGCTCCTACCATACTCCTCCAACGCCTGCCCTCGTAAGCGCTAAATAAATTTCCTGAGCGTTTTGTTTCGCACATTAATTAGATTTGCTTCTCGCGGCGCCAGGGCCCAGTGTCTCAGTGCCAGCAAATTTTACCTTCTTCAACATTGGCATATTTATGTAGCTGGGATATATTTTACTTAAAGTGTTTTTTAATTAGTTACGGCAAATTAACGCTCGAGAAATAAACAAATTTCCACGCAGCAGCTGTCTGGTGGTCCTGGCCATGGCCCACGCTCTGGCTCTAGCTCTGGCACTGGCTAAATTAGGTTTTCAATTAGATTTATAGTTTTTTGTTGGGCCTTCAAGTTTTGGCCACACAAGCGTAAGGGCTTAGGCATTAATTAAGGAAACTTTTTCCCTTAAAAATCTTTACTAGCATATAAAATATTAAATTAAAATAGAGTTAGCTTGTTTGCACAATTTATTGGCTAAGTAAAGCAATTTTCTAGTCGAGTGATAAGCTATCTACTAGTTAAGGGTTTACTGATAGTAATAATTAAAATTAAATTAATTAGAATTAAATGGTTGTAGATAATTTTCAATTAATTCCTACTGTTAAGAGACTGTAAGCCATCTTATTCAATTTCATCCCATAAGTATGCTATACTTTTTGGCACTCCCATACATTATGATTCTATCCCCGAAACAATATAAAAAGATAATCATATATTTTATGCAACTTAAAATTAAACAAATCTAAACCAAAAGTAAGCCCCCGAGTTTTGGTTTTCTAATTTAGCAATATATTTGTTGGTGAAATAAACGATTTCCTGTGCCGTGGAAAACCCATTTAATTTCTAATCATTATTTATGGGATTGCCACCACATTAAATGAGGTTTTCCATTGTTATTTGTGTGCGAGATGATATGAAAAGGACCACCTCCGACCCAACTACCCATCGACAGGCCCATAATGTCTTAATTATGTTCATTCTCGGGCACAGAAACCGCTTTGCTCTGCCAGCCCACGCATAGATGGATAATTTTAGGTTTTTGTGATTTATAGACTCTTCTTTCGGGCCTAGGAGAGCGGGTACAAGGACTCCTCCAAGCGACCAGATAACAAATTATTGTTTTCCATGCACAGGATGGAAGGACGCTTTCCATTATTTTCAAAAAAAAAAAATATAGAGAAGAAAACCTTTATTTTGCGTGCCGAACGGGGTTGGGGGGGTCGGAAACTCAAACTCATATTTTCTATATCAACTAGTATCTGTGTGAGTGCGTCGGCCTCTGTGTGGGTGTATTCATCAACAGTAATTGCCCAGGACCTGTTCTTCTCTTCTAAGCCTTTCGCGTGTTCCGTTTTCTTTTTTTTTTTGTTTGTGGCCTAACCTTACTTTGGTACACAGAGAGAAACTACACATATGTATGAAAAAAGAGAATAAGAGATTTAAGAGCTAGTATTTTTAATATTTTGATGTGTAGCTTCCACTTTCTCCTCATCAACACGCAAAATGCAAGGGGCAAGGGGGCCTTTCTTGTCGCCTTTGTTCCTCTTGGCCTTTATTATTCTTTGGCCTAAACAATGTCCCCCAAGAAGTCGTCGCCAGTTGTCTATATTGTTGTCTCCATTGTTGTTGTTGTTGTTGTTGTTGGTATTGCACACAAGTATTAACTAAAGGACCCCAGGAGCTGCTAAACAAGCCGCATCCGCGGTGGCGCCACTCACGCCCTTTTCGTCCCAGACCGCCCGCCTCCTTGTTACCACTTGTTATTATTATTTTCGTTTTATTTTATTTTTTTTTTCTTCTTATTTGTCATACATATATATATTTTTTTTTGTGACACTTGGAATATTTTATAACAAAAACTTGACCCGCTTTTCCGGAACTTTTTTTTTTTTTTGAGGAAATCCGCATTTCCTGACACACCTGCTCATCATCATCAACTGCCGACTTATTGTTTAACCATTGTCCTTAGCACATCCCCAGGACCCACTGTACTGTAATTCGCCGCCATAATCCTGTTTTTTATTCCATCTCCTTTTTCATGGACTTTCGCTGCCTTTCTTTTCTCAGCTGCGTCGCAGCGTCGCTTAATTAAAATTAACATTTCATGAAGTGCTGCTGGCTCCCCGCCTCATCATGAAATAGAGGCCAAAAGGACATTCCTCCTAAAAAACAAAAAAAAAAAAAAACAAAATAAAACATAAAACAAAAAAATAAAAAGTTTTGTTAATCGTTTTATAAATTTTTAAGCCTTATGGCAGTCTGATCTCTGGCTGTCTCTTTCCCTGCCTCAGACTGTCTCACTTGCTCATCCGATTCTAACGGCTTTTGTCCCTTCGCTGACTTTCAATTTTACAGTTACAATTTCAATTCAATTTTGTGTCACCTTTTTTTGGTTTTTTTTTTAAATTTGAATGATCTGAGATAAGCCGAAAATTATATTTGAATGGTTTATTCATTTGGCATTTACCCGAGGAGTTGCTACAGTGAAGCATCTTTAAGATAGATTTATAAAAAATATAAAAAAAAAATACTATCTTTTTAAAAAGAAAAGGTTTAGAATTCAAGAAGCCTACGGACTAAGGACCTCTTTTCTCTCAAAAGTTTAGACAGACAGACCTTCTCTAACCTGCTTCTGACAAACAAATTGTTAATCTTAAATACTATTTTTGTTCTTTTTTTTAAGCAATTAATTATGAAACATACCCCAAAATATTAATTACTATTTTAGTAAAAAATTTCAACTATCGGAGGACCCTTTATGATTCCCACAACATAAAAAACTGTTTGTTTTTTGGTCAAATATGTAAATGTTTGTTTCATTTTAGTTTTTTGTGACATTCGTAATTGAATGCATTATTCAATGAGCCTCGTGGGAGTATTCTTTATTTTTTTTTTACCTTTTTTATGGCACTTTAACACTTTGATGACCGTCGGGGTTAAAGTTAGCGGCGGGCGGCGGGNTGTTATTGCATCTGCCACTTTGGCGGCGGCATGGACACTGGCCGGGAAACGGCAGAGGTCGGTCGGGACACGCACCAGCGATCAGATCACTTGAGAGCAAAGGTCGAAGGTGGGAATAGTGTTGAAGATGATTTGTTCGCAGCTTCACATGTTTGGATTAGTTGGAACACATTTCCTCGAACTTGGAACACACACACACATGACACGACATTAAGCACCGCGGGGCAGGGACAGAGCAAACAGCGGTGAAAGTTTTTCCCGGTGAAAGTCTGGGTCTGAAAAAGTTTTCCCTCCAAGGTGTGTGCACTTTGTCAGAATGCGAGAACACGCCGCGACACTCGACTCGAATCCCAGTCCCCCGCCGAATCGCCGAATCCCAAAACCCAAAACACCGAGCCGATAAAACAAACAAGCCAACAATCCAACAAACAAACTAACTAACTAACTAACAAGTGAACCTCAGGTGGCGGTACCTTTTCACCGTTATTCGTTATCGCCCGCTGGACAACCGCACGCGCGGATTGCTAAATTTGAACTGAGCCGGAAGGCAGAAACGAAAGCGAAAGCGAAAGGAACTGGTGGGCAGCGTGGGCGCTTATCAAAATCAGCTGTTCGGCAAGCTGCTTCTGGCAAAAGCTTTCGCAATGAAAGCTCTGGATACACTCCAGGATGCGGCAATAGAGACGGCTTTCCCCAAAAACAATACTAGAAGGATATTTTAAGGATGCAAAACAGTATTTATTGCTTCTCCTTTATGGCACATTGAAGAACGGGGTGTACAGGACACACTTTACACTAAGATTCCACTAATAGTTCTCGGTGGTGCGGACGTAGTTGACGCCCGAGGGCATGGAGACCTTGTCGAAGCCCTTGGGGAACAGCTTCTGGGCCTCCTCGTCGGTGACTGTGGGAAGGATCATGACCTTGGTGCCGGGCTGGAGAAGAAATCATAATCAGAAAGGATTCCCTCGAAGCAACAATCTGAGATACTCACAGTCCAGTTGGCGGGGGTGGCCACCACCTTGAGGCGATCAGTCAGCTGGAGGGAGTCGATGACCCTCAAGATCTCACTGTGGGATGGAGGATAACCAGATCAGTAAGGAGGATAGACCAAGGATCTCCAATAGAGGACTTACTCGACATTGCGGCCAGTGGACATGGGGTAGAACATGGAGAGGCGCACCTTGTGGTCCGGACTGATGATGAACAGCGCCCGGATGGTCTTGCCCACCTCGGGGTCCCGCTTCTGCTCCTCGTCGAGCATGCCCAGGCTGACGGCCAGGTCCCGGGTGGGGTCGGCGATGATCGGGTAGGGGAACTCGCCGGGAATGTCCAGGCAGTAGCTCTTGATGTCGTTCACCCAGTCGACGTGCGAGTTGAGGGCGTCGACGGAGTGGGCCAGGCACTTGGTGTTCCGCTTGGCGAACTCCGGCTGGTGGACCGCGATCCGGCCCAGCTCGGTGGTGCAGACGGGAGTGAAGTCAGCGGGGTGGGAGAAGAGCACCACCCACCTGCAGATCGGGAGGATACACCAATGAGACAATGTCTGGGACTAGGACGAGGGATCTACTTACGAGTTGCCCTGCCACTCGTGGAAGTTGATGGGGCCCTTGGTGGTGTCGGCCTTGAAGTTAGGTACAGTCTGTCCCAAACGCATCTTGCACAATTGAGGTTGATCGGATTGAAGCTGTAGGAAGTAAGACTGAGCTGTTAGCTGCTGGATCACTTGTTGATTTCTGAATGCTTGTCGAGCGAGGCGGCCGCCTTTTATAGCCGGCGGGTCGGGTTGCTGAGTGGGAGCAACAGAGACGGAGAGCGAGCCACCTTATCGGGAGTGCTTGACGTCCAGCGTGTGGAATAATAAACATGTAGGTACTTGGTAGAGGGGCTAGGCGGGGCAGGGAAGTGCTGGCAAGGCAAGGGGCCTCTACAGAACCAGATTGGGGCTACTTATTTTGTTTCCATGCAGCTGGCCTCGCCCANTGTTGTTGTTGGTATTGCACACAAGTATTAACTAAAGGACCCCAGGAGCTGCTAAACAAGCCGCATCCGCGGTGGCGCCACTCACGCCCTTTTCGTCCCAGACCGCCCGCCTCCTTGTTACCACTTGTTATTATTATTTTCGTTTTATTTTATTTTTTTTTCTTCTTATTTGTCATACATATATATATTTTTTTTTGTGACACTTGGAATATTTTATAACAAAAACTTAACCCGCTTTTCCGGAACTTTTTTTTTTGGAAAGAGGAAATCCGCATTTCCTGACACACCTGCTCATCATCATCAACTGCCGACTTATTGTTTAACCATTGTCCTTAGCACATCCCCAAGGACCCACTGTACTGTAATTCGCCGCCATAATCCTGTTTTTTATTCCATCTCCTTTTTCATGGACTTTCGCTGCCTTTCTTTTCTCAGCTGCGTCGCAGCGTCGCTTAATTAAAATTAACATTTCATGAAGTGCTGCTGGCTCCCCGCCTCATCATGAAATAGGGGCCAAAAGGACATTCCTCCTAAAAAACAAAAAAAAAACCAAATAAAACATAAAACAAAAAAATAAAAAGTTTTGTTAATCGTTTTATAAATTTTTAAGCTTTATGGCAGTCTGATCTCTGGCTGTCTCTCTTTCCCTGTCTCAGACTGTCTCACTTGCTCATCCGATTCTAACGGCTTTTGTCCCTTCGCTGACTTTCAATTTTACAGTTACAATTTCAATTCAATTTTGTGTCACCTTTTTTGGTTTTTTTTGTTTAAATTTGAATGATCTGAGATAAGCCGAAAATTATATTTGAATGGTTTATTCATTTGGCATTTACCCGAGGAGTTGCTACAGTGAGGCATCTTTAAGATAGATTTATAAGAAATATATCAAAAAAATTACTATCTTTTTTGAAAAGGGTCAAAAGGGTATAGAATTCAAGAGGCCTAAGGACCAAGGTCCTGTTTGCTTCAAGAGTTTAAAAAACAAAGCCAGACCTTCTTTATACTTCTGACAAACATAGTATTACATTTTACATTAATATTTTTATTAATTTTGTTAAGCAATTAATTATGAAACATACCCCAAAATATTAATTACCATTTTAGTAAAAAATTTCAACTACCGGAGGTCCCTTTATGATTCCCACAACATAAAGAACTGTTTGTTTTTTTGGTCAAATATGTAAATGTTTGTTTTATTTTAGTTTTTTGTGACATTCCTAATTGAATGCATTATTCAATGAGCCTCGTGGGAGTATTCTTTATTTTTTTTACCTTTTTTATGGCACTTTAACACTTTGATGACCGTCGGGGTTAAAGTTAGCGGCGGGTATGGAA
>JAJJHT010017475.1:4167758-4194509 GCA_021223865.1 Drosophila pandora
TGTCGTCGCGCCTGTTATTGCATCTGCCACTTTGGCGGCTGCATGGACACTGGCCGGGAAACGGCAGAGGTCGGTCGGGACACGCACCAGCGATCAGATCACTCGAGAGCAAAGGTCGAAGGTGGGAATAGTGCTGAAGATGATTTGTTCGCAGCTTCACATGTTTGGATTAGTTGGAACACATTTCCTCGAACTTGGAACACACACACACATGACACGATATTAAGCACCGCGTGGCAGCGCCAGAACAAACAGCGGTGAAAGTTTTTCCCGGTGAAAGTCTGGGTCTGAAAAAGTTTTCCCTCCAAGGTGTGTGCACTTTGTCAGAATGCGAGAACACGCCGCGACACTCGACTCGAATCCCAGTCCCCCGCCGAATCGCCGAATCCCAAAACCCAAAACACCGAGCCGATAAAACAAACAAGCCAACAATCCAACAAACAAACTAACTAACTAACTAACAAGTGAACCTCAGGTGGCGGTACCTTTTCACCGTTATTCGTTATCGCCCGCTGGACAACCGCACGCGCGGATTGCTAAATTTGAACTGAGCCGGAAGGCAGAAACGAAAGCGAAAGCGAAAGGAACTGGTGGGCAGCGTGGGCGCTTATCAAAATCAGCTGTTCGGCAAGCTGCTTCTGGCAAAAGCTTTCGCAATGAAAGCTCTGGATACACTCCAGGATGCGGCAATAGAGACGGCTTTCCCCAAAAACAATACTAGAAGGATATTTTAAGGATGCAAAACAGTATTTATTGCTTCTCCTTTATGGCACATTGAAGAACGGGGTGTACAGGACACACTTTACACTAAGATTCCACTAATAGTTCTCGGTGGTGCGGACGTAGTTGACGCCCGAGGGCATGGAGACCTTGTCGAAGCCCTTGGGGAACAGCTTCTGGGCCTCCTCGTCGGAGACCGTGGGAAGGATCATGACCTTGGTGCCGGGCTGGAGAAGAAATTATAAATCAGAAAGGATTCCCTTGAAGCAACAATCTGAGATACTCACAGTCCAGTTGGCGGGGGTGGCCACCACCTTGAGGCGATCAGTCAGCTGGAGGGAGTCGATGACCCTCAAGATCTCACTGTAGGATGGAGGATTACCAGATCAGTAAGGAGGATAGACCAGGGATCTCCAAAAGAGGACTTACTCGACATTGCGGCCAGTGGACATGGGGTAGAACATGGAGAGGCGCACCTTGTGGTCCGGACTGATGATGAACAGCGCCCGGATGGTCTTGCCCACCTCGGGGTCCCGCTTCTGCTCCTCGTCGAGCATGCCCAGGCTGACGGCCAGGTCCCGGGTGGGGTCGGCGATGATCGGGTAGGGGAACTCGCCGGGAATGTCCAGGCAGTAGCTCTTGATGTCGTTCACCCAGTCGACGTGCGAGTTGAGGGCGTCGACGGAGTGGGCCAGGCACTTGGTGTTCCGCTTGGCGAACTCCGGCTGGTGGACCGCGATCCGGCCCAGCTCGGTGGTGCACACGGGCGTGAAGTCAGCGGGGTGGGAGAAGAGCACCACCCACCTGTAGATCGGGAGGATGCACCAATGAGTATCATCTGGGAGTATGGGACGGAGGATCTACTTACGAGTTGCCCTGCCACTCGTGAAAGTTGATGGGGCCCTTGGTGGTGTCGGCCTTGAAGTTAGGTACAGTCTGTCCCAAACGCATCTTGCACAATTGAGGTGGATTGGATTGAAGCTGTAGGAAGTAAGACTGAGCTGTTAGCTGCTGGATCACTTGTTGATTTCTGAATGCTCGTCGAGCGAGGCGGCCGCCTTTTATAGCCGGCGGGTCGGGTTGCTGAGTGGGCGCAACAGAGACGGAGAGCGCTGTCTTATCGCTCGTTTATACTATCCATGTAGGGTGTCGTTTATGGAATCAAGAGTCTAGATTAATAAATAATTCCAAGCAATAGCTGTTGCGGGAGGGTAGAGGGGAATAAGGGGAACCTCAACAAGGTCTCCATTTCAGTTTCCCTGACAGGGGCCATATTTGAGTTTCTATGCAGGCAGCCTCGCCCAGCTCTGGACTTTGTGATGAAATTGTTCTAGAAAAATGCTGGAAAAAAGTACAGTCTTAAAAGTTTTCCGCTACTTTATAACATTTAGAATAGTGGATCTTAATGGGATTCCTACAGGATTCATTTTGCTAGGAGGTGGAACAGCTGATCCGGCTCCACCTTCAAAAAATTATAAACAAAGAGCAGAATTAGCAAAGAGCGCACTGAAGTAGGCATTAGTAGTGGTATTTTGAGCGAAGTCACACACACAACTAGAGAAAGTCCCACACGGACAGAAGAGAGCGGAAATGAGAGAGCGCCGCAACGTGTAATGGTGTTTGTGAGTGGCGGCCATTCCCGCACACTACTTCAGGTGGCGCGGCTCTCGCGTACACGTACACGAAACGAGCCTCCAAGTGGGAGAGCAGAGCGGAAGAATTGGTTAGACTGTGTGGGTGAGTCTACCGGAGATTCGCACACCAATGAATAATGGCTCTCAGCTGGTCACACGGATGGAAGCCGTGGGTTATGGGGTCTGCTGGCAGAACTCCCGATCAGAAACCAAACAAGTGTCAGCCGGAAAGGAGCCCAAATTGGAATCAGATTGAAATAATTAAGTTTAGATGGAAAACAAAGCTGTGGAAAAGTGGAATATTCATTAGGTTGGAAGCCAATTGCAAGTACAGTCGCTACGTTAGAAGAAAAACGTTCGTTTCTATTACAAAATGAAACCCAAAACGCAAAACGCTGCCTTCTAGCAGTTTTGTGGGTTTTTTCCATCGGACGTTGGTTATCATTTCCTTTGCTGTTGTTTGTCAACAACAATATGGAATTTGTTGCCTAGAGAGGCAGAAGATTGATATTATACGGAGAGAGGGGAAGGTCTGGTGGAAGAGAGAGAGCGAAGAAAGACAGTGAGGGAGAATAAAGAACTGAAACCCAAGAGCGAAACGGTTTTAACAAGGTGATAACCGATAGACCCAAACAAAATGGCACGACAAAAGTTATCGATTATTGAAGCGCCATCTTTTGAAGAGGTTTTGTGTCCTTTATCCGCTTTTGACAAACTTAACAGTAATCTGTGATGATCCTTATTTTGGTTAGGAAAACCTTCGAAGACTGTTTTCAAACTGTAGGTTTGTGTTTAAAACACAATGCTATAGTTGAAAACCATTTATTAACATTCAAAATTTAACTTTTCTTCAAGATTTTTACATACAATTTCTAACTGCTTTGTGGTTCTGTTAACACTTCTTCCCAATAAGAATGAAATGATTTTCCCCAATTCTTATTCATGTTATTAAATTTAAATACCATATCTAGTTTTCAAACATTTATCCCCTTTCTTAAATAACAGTTCTGATTCTTAAGACAAGAGGTCTCTCATGAGATAAAATATCAAACTTTGGTTTATTTTCTTTCTCTTTTTTATTAAAAAATATTATAAAATATTGTACACCTAAATATATTTATAATTTTAATAACTAACTTAGGTTACTTTGGCCTAGAGATCCTACAAATTCGATCTTGTAACTTGAAATGAAATTATACAAAGTAGATACTATTATACTCTTGATTTCCTGCTGGATACAATCTGGTAGATACCCAGGCCAGCGGAGAGGGTTCCAATAGCTCCCACCTGGAGGTTGGATAGCCTTCCACCCCACAGGTTCCCCCGGGGCAAGGTGTTCACGGCGTGGATGCAATCGAGGACGAGGCGGGCAATGGACACAACATCCTTTCGGTTTAGCTTTTCCCGGCTCAGGGAGAGTCTCCGCATGGTCCTCACGAAGCTAAGGTAGGCGGAGAGGACGCTGAAAATGGAGTTGAGGTAGGCCCAGGCGCTCCTGCTCTTCACATCCACGATCTTGTGCTCCGCCAGCCAGCAGACTGTCTCGATGGGATAGAACAGAAGGTCCACGGCGTTGGACATCACTCCCAGAACGGCCGTAATCCGATCAGGTTCGTCTCTGCCCAGGCCGTAGTCCAAGGTATACTGGATCTGGGGAAGATCGTCGATCAGGCGGAGGGTGGCTATGGCTCCCGAGATCTTGGAGCTGGCGGTGTCGCATCTCCGAGCCAGCTCAGGATTCCGGTTGGCATGGAAGCCTGCCACCAGTTTGGCTCCGTAACAAAGCGCCTCCAACAAGGTGTCTCTCCCGCCATAGGATTCAAGAAGTGAAGTGATTTCTTTCAAAAATTGGGATGAAGAACCCATAATAGATTTCTTAAGATTTTAAGGGCTGTATATTGAAGTGTGGCTTAGAACTGAAACTGACAAATCGAAGTGGGCTTATATAGCCCCATTGGGGAGCCAATTTCGATAACATTGCCCGGCACTTCTAATATATTTCCTATCGAAATCCCAACCGATTCGCTCTCGACCTTCCACTCTCTTTACCTCTCGCCACCTTCTTGCTTTCTCCCTCTCCACGCACGTGGCCTTCCGCTCTCGTTCTCCCCCGCAAAACCTCGATCTTCCCTCTCGTTAGATTACAAAATACATGTTGTTGTTGACAAACAACAGCCGGCCAACGGGCAATGGAAAAAACCCACAAAACTGTAGGTATACTAGTCCACATGCTTTTTCCATAGAAACTGTCGACTGTACCTGTAATATGCTTCCCACCTGTTGAACACTCCTCGTTCTAGGTTTATATCCAATATATTCATTATTTCGATCTGATTCCAAGTTGGCTTCCTTTCCGGCTGACAGTTGTTTGGTTTCTGATCCGGAGTTCTGCCAGCAGACCCCATAACCCACGGCTTCCATCCGTGTGACCAGCTGAGAGCCATTATTCATTGGTGTGCGAATCTCCGGTAGACTCACCCACACACTCTAACCAATTCTTCCGCTCTGCTCTCCCACCAGGAGGCTCGTTTCGTGTACGTGTACGAGAGAGCCGCGCCACCTGAAGTAGTATGCGTGAATGGCCGCCACACACAAACACCATTAAACGTTGCGGCGCTCTCTCATTTCCGCTCTCTTCTATCTGTGTTTGGTTTCCGTTGGTTGTGTGTGTGATTTCGCTCAAAATACCACTACTAATGCCTACTTCGGTGCGCTCTTTGCTGATTCTGCTCTCTGTTTATAATTTTTGTTGGTGGAGCCCGAAGAAACTCAGCTGGAGCCGTATCAGCTGTTCCACCTCCGGCAAAATTAATCCTTAAGGGATTCTGCTTCTTTGGACAATCGGAATGTTAAAAATCAACGGAACTGTACTTTTTTCCATTAAATTTCTAGAATTATTTCATCACAAAGTCCAGACCTGGGCGAGGCCAGCTGCATGGAAACAAAATAAGTAGCCCCAATCTGGTTCTGTAGAGGCCCCTTGCCTTGCCAGCACTTCCCTGGCCCGCCTAGCCCCTCTACCAAGTACCTACATGTTTATTATTCCACACGCTGGACGTCAAGCACTCCCGATAAGGTGGCTCGCTCTCCGTCTCTGTTGCTCCCACTCAGCAACCCGACCCGCCGGCTATAAAAGGCGGCCGCCTCGCTCGACAAGCATTCAGAAATCAACAAGTGATCCAGCAGCTAACAGCTCAGTCTTACTTCCTACAGCTTCAATCCGATCAACCTCAATTGTGCAAGATGCGTTTGGGACAGACTGTACCTAACTTCAAGGCCGACACCACCAAGGGCCCCATCAACTTCCACGAGTGGCAGGGCAACTCGTAAGTAGATCCCTCGTCCTAGTCCCAGACATTGTCTCATTGGTGTATCCTCCCGATCTGCAGGTGGGTGGTGCTCTTCTCCCACCCCGCTGACTTCACTCCCGTCTGCACCACCGAGCTGGGCCGGATCGCGGTCCACCAGCCGGAGTTCGCCAAGCGGAACACCAAGTGCCTGGCCCACTCCGTCGACGCCCTCAACTCGCACGTCGACTGGGTGAACGACATCAAGAGCTACTGCCTGGACATTCCCGGCGAGTTCCCCTACCCGATCATCGCCGACCCCACCCGGGACCTGGCCGTCAGCCTGGGCATGCTCGACGAGGAGCAGAAGCGGGACCCCGAGGTGGGCAAGACCATCCGGGCGCTGTTCATCATCAGTCCGGACCACAAGGTGCGCCTCTCCATGTTCTACCCCATGTCCACTGGCCGCAATGTCGAGTAAGTCCTCTATTGGAGATCCTTGGTCTATCCTCCTTACTGATCTGGTTATCCTCCATCCCACAGTGAGATCTTGAGGGTCATCGACTCCCTCCAGCTGACTGATCGCCTCAAGGTGGTGGCCACCCCCGCCAACTGGACTGTGAGTATCTCAGATTGTTGCTTCGAGGGAATCCTTTCTGATTATGATTTCTTCTCCAGCCCGGCACCAAGGTCATGATCCTTCCCACGGTCACCGACGAGGAGGCCCAGAAGCTGTTCCCCAAGGGCTTCGACAAGGTCTCCATGCCCTCGGGCGTCAACTACGTCCGNCTGGCCGCAATGTCGAGTAAGTCCTCTATTGGATATCCCTGGTCTATCCTCCTTACTGATCTGGTTATCCTCCTCCTACAGTGAGATCTTGAGGGTCATCGACTCCCTCCAGCTGACTGATCGCCTCAAGGTGGTGGCCACCCCCGCCAACTGGACTGTGAGTATCTCAGACTGTTGCTTCAAGGGAATCCTTTCTGATTATGATTTCTTCTCCAGCCCGGCACCAAGGTCATGATCCTTCCCACGGTCACCGACGAGGAGGCCCAGAAGCTGTTCCCCAAGGGCTTCGACAAGGTCTCCATGCCCTCGGGCGTCAACTACGTCCGTACGACTGAGAACTACTGAACCCAAATACCATTTTCACTCCAAACCTGGTATCTCTTCATCCCCATTACACTTGTGCATTAAAGTAGCAATAAAGATATATAAAATTCAAAACAAACTATCGCAATGCCATTTTTAGTTAGCTTTATTTAATAGCTTTTATTTTACAAATTATGGGCGACAGGTTGCTGTAGATGTTTGCAGCTGCAAAGGCTATTAAATAATTTAAAACGTTTAGCTGGATGGCTCCGTGACCACAAAAATTTAAAAATCTTATTTTATAGTAATTGAACTAAATTGTTACATTTCATTAACACTTTGTGCAGATTACAAAATGGTACGTTATTTCTCGATCGGATACAAATTGGCAGAGCTATGCCAATCGGAAGAAAAAAAAGTATCCAAAACGGGGGAAGACGCCGGAATCTTGAATTTTCATGAAGGTACCCCTTGAAAAAAATGGAAAAATTTTAAAATGACTTTTAGACAGTTTTTTGAATAAAGAAATGTGGCTGGGAGTTCACTGATTAAAAAATTGTACGTTATTTCTCGATCGGATACAAATTGGCCGAGCTATGCCAATCGGAAGGAGAGAAAGTATCCAAAACGGGGGAGACACCGGAATCTTGAATTTTCATGGGGGTACCCCTTGAAAAAAATGGAAAAATTTTAAAATGACTTTTAGACAGTTTTTTGAATGAGGAAATGTGGCTGGGAGTTCACTGATCACAAAATGGTACGTTATTTCTCGATCGGATACAAATTGGCAGAGCTATGCCAATCGGAAGGAGAGAAAGTATCCAAAACGGGGGAGACACCGGAATATTGAATTTTCATGAAGGTACCCCTTGAAAAAAATGGAAAAATTTTAAAATGACTTTTAGACGGTTTTTTCAATGAGGAAATGTGGCTGGGAGTTCACTGATTAAAAAATTGTACGTTATTTCTCAGTCGGATACAAATTGGCAGAGCTATGCCAATCGGAAGAAAAATAAGTATCCAAAACTGGGGAAGACGCCGGAATCTTGAATTTTCATGAAGGTACCCCTTGAAAAAAATGGAAAAATTTTAAAATGACTTTTAGACAGTTTTTTGAATAAAGAAATGTGGCTGGGAGTTCACTGATTAAAAAATGGTACGTTATTTCTCAGTCGGATACAAATTGGCAGAGCTATGCCAATCGGAAGAAAAAAAAGTATCCAAAACGGGGGAAGACGCCGGAATCTTGAATTTTCATGAAGGTACCCCTTGAAAAAAATGGAAAAATTTTAAAATGACTTTTAGACAGTTTTTTGAATAAAGAAATGTGGCTGGGAGTTCACTGATTAAAAAATGGTACGTTATTTCTCGATCGGATACAAATTGGCCGAGCTATGCCAATCGGAAGGAGAGAAAGTATCCAAAACGGGGAAGACACCGGAATCTTGAATTTTCATGGGGGTACCCCTTGAAAAAAATGGAAAAATTTTAAAATGACTTTTAGACGGTTTTTTGAATGAGGAAATGTGGCTGGGAGTTCACTGATTAAAAAATGGTACGCTATTTCTCGATCGGATACAAATTGGCAGAGCTATGCCAATCGGAAGGAGAGAAAGTATCCAAAACGGGGGAGACACCGGAATCTTGAATTTTCATGAAGGTACCCCTTGAAAAAAATGGAAAAATTTTAAAATGACTTTTAGACGGTTTTTTGAATGAGGAAATGTAGCTGGGAGTTCACTGATTACAAAATGGTACGTTATTTCTCGATCGGATACAAATTGGCAGAGCTATGCCAATCGGAAGGAGAGAAAGTATCCAAAACGGGGAAGACACCGGAATCTTGAATTTTCATGGGGATACCCCTTGAAAAAAATGGACAAATTTTAAAATGACTTTTAGACAGTTTTTTGAATGAGGAAATGTGGCTGGGAGTTCACTGATTAAAAAATGGTACGCTATTTCTCGATCGGATACAAATTGGCAGAGCTATGCCAATCGGAAGGAAAGAAAGTATCCAAAACGGGGGAGGCACCGGAATCTTGAATTTTCATGGGGGTACCCCTTGAAAAAAATGGAAAAATTTTAAAATGACTTTTAGACAGTTTTTTGAATGAGGAAATGTAGCTGGGAGTTCACTGATTACAAAATGGTACGTTATTTCTCGATCGGATAAAAATTGGCAGAGCTATGCCAATCGGAAGGAGAGAAAGTATCCAAAACGGGGGAAGACGCCAGAATCTTGAAATTTCATGGGGGTACCCCTTGAAAAAAATGGAAAAATTTTAAAATGACTTTTAGACAGTTTTTTGAATGAGGAAATGTAGCTGGGAGTTCACTGATTAAAAAATGGTACGCTATTTCTCGATCGGATACAAATTGGCAGATCTATGCCAATCGGAAGGAGAGAAAGTATCCAAAACGGGGGAGACACCGGAATCTTGAATTTTCATGGGGGTACCCCTTGAAAAAAATGGAAAAATTTTAAAATGACTTTTAGACAGTTTTTTGAATGAGGAAATGTGGCTGAGAGTTCACTGATTACAAAATGGTACGTTATTTCTCGATCGGATACAAATTGGCAGAGCTATGCCAATCGGAAGGAGAGAAAGTATCCAAAATGGGGGAGACACCGGAATCTTGAATTTTTATGGGGAATTTTCATTTTCCCTTGGAAAAAATGGAAAAATTTTAAAATGACCTTTAGACAGTTTTTTGAATGAGGAAATGTGGCTGGGAGTTCACTGATTAAAAAATGGTACGTTATTTCTTGATCGGATACCAATTGGCAGAGCTATATTTACAGGAAGGAGACAAAACGCGGAAATACGGAACTCTCAGCAGTTTATAGAGGAGCCCCATTTAAAAAGTGAGAAATGGAGGTACTCCCGTTGCTGATCACAAACGTCAAATTCTCTCTCTGACTTCTAATCTCAAAAGGTGTGCTCAGAGTTTATAGCAAGCAAGCCACCTTGGCCAAAAACTGGATTTGAATTTGGCTTCAAATACCTGTTACAAGTTAAGTTTTTTATTGCGAATAAGGCGCCACCCTGTTGCCAATAAATACAGCTAAGTAAAGTTTTTTTTACAAAAGTTTATCTTTATTGCTACTATATGGCACAAGTGTAATGGGGATGAAGAGATAACAAGGTTTGGAATGAAAATGGTATTTGGGGTCAGTAGTTCTCAGTTGTACGGACGTAGTTGACGCCCGAGGGCATGGAGACCTTGTCGAAGCCCTTGGGGAACAGCTTCTGGGCCTCCTCGTCGGTGACTGTGGGAAGGATCATGACCTTGGTGCCGGGCTGGAGAAGAAATCATAATCAGAAAGGATTCCCTTGAAGCCTCAATCTGAGATACTCACAGTCCAGTTGGCGGGAGTGGCCACCACCTTGAGGCGATCAGTCAGCTGGAGGGAGTCGATGACCCTCAAGATCTCACTGTAGGAGGAGGATAACCAGATCAGTAAGGAGGAGAGACCAGGGATCTCCAATAGAGGACTTACTCGACATTGCGGCCAGTGGACATGGGGTAGAACATGGAGAGGCGCACCTTGTGGTCCGGACTGATGATGAACAGCGCCCGGATGGTCTTGCCCACCTCGGGGTCCCGCTTCTGCTCCTCGTCGAGCATGCCCAGGCTGACGGCCAGGTCCCGGGTGGGGTCGGCGATGATCGGGTAGGGGAACTCGCCGGGAATGTCCAGGCAGTAGCTCTTGATGTCGTTCACCCAGTCGACGTGCGAGTTGAGGGCGTCGACGGAGTGGGCCAGGCACTTGGTGTTCCGCTTGGCGAACTCCGGCTGGTGGACCGCGATCCGGCCCAGCTCGGTGGTGCACACGGGCGTGAAGTCAGCGGGGTGGGAGAAGAGCACCACCCACCTGTAGATCGGGGGGATGCTCCAATGAGTATCATCTGGGAGTATGGGACGAGGGATCTACTTACGAGTTGCCCTGCCACTCGTGGAAGTTGATGGGGCCCTTGGTGGTGTCGGCCTTGAAGTTAGGTACAGTCTGTCCCAAACGCATCTTGCACAATTGAGGTTGATCGGATTGAAGCTGTAGGAAGTAAGACTGAGCTGTTAGCTGCTGGATCACTTGTTGATTTCTGAATGCTCGTCGAGCGAGGCGGCCGCCTTTTATAGCCGGCGGGTCGGGTTGCTGAGTGGGAGCAACAGAGACGGAGAGCGAGCCACCTTATCGGGAGTGCTTGACGTCCAGCGTGTGGAATAATAAACATGTAGGTACTTGGTAGAGGGGCTAGGCGGGGCAGGGAAGTGCTGGCAAGGCAAGGGGCCTCTACAGAACCAGATTGGGGCTACTTATTTTGTTTCCATGCAGCTGGCCTCGCCCAAGTCTGGACTTTGTGATGAAATTTAGTGGAAAGAAGTACAGTTTCCTTGATATTAAAAAATTCCGACTGTCCAAAGAAGCAGAATCCCTTCAGGGTTAATTTTGCAGGAGGTGGAACAGCTGATACGGCTCCAGCTGAGTTTCTTCGGGCTCCACCAACAAAAATTATAAACAGAGAGCAGAATCAGCAAAGAGCGCACTGAAGTAGGCATTAGTAGTGGTATTTTGAGCGAAATCACACACACAAGCAAGGGAAACCAAACACAGATAGAAGAGAGCGGAAATGAGAGAGCGCCGCAACGTTTAATGGTGTTTGTGTGTGGCGGCCATTCACGCATACTACTTCAGGTGGCGCGGCTCTCTCGTACACGTACACGAAACGAGCCTCCTAGTGGGAGAGCAGAGCGGAAGAATTGGTTAGAGTGTGTGGGTGAGTCTACCGGAGATTCGCACACCAATGAATATTGACTCTCAGCTGGTCACACGGATGGAAGCCGTGGGTTGAAGTGTCGGATGGACAGAGCTCGCGATCAGAAACCAAACAAATGTCAGCCGGAAAGGTGCCCAATTTGGAATCGGATCCAAATAATGAATATAACTGTCCATATAAAGCTAAATAGTGAAATATTCATCATGTTACAAGTACAGTCGTTTCTATTACTGTAGCTAAACTCAAGACGTAGAAATTGTGATGTAGCATGTGGGTTTTGTGGGTTTTTTCCATTGCCGGTTGCCTATCAGTTGCCTATTTCTTACCTTGTTTGTCAACAAAATGGCCGCAAGGTCAGTTTTGTGGAGAGGGAGAGCCAAACAACAAATACAAATAGAGACAGAGAGCAAAATATGAAAGCCAGAGCGAACCGGGCTGAAAAGATTTCGATAGAGCTGGCTAAGAACGGTAATCGAATTTCAAATATCGCGCGCTTTCAGACTTCTTAGCGCCCTCTGGTGTTGGAGTTTTAGCATACTCCACAGAACAGCAGTCTGTCGGATAAATATATATGGGTTCTCCGGATAAAAAAGGTCTATTATATTCCTCCCATTAAGTAATTTCTATAAAAACATAAAAAAAATCATTGCACAATTGTTTGGAGAGTTGGTAATTTATTTAAGATAAAGTTGAATTATTTATTATATAATGATATAACTAATTGGTTTCAAATTTGTTTGTTGTTTGTTTCTTGTATTTGTTTTTCCTCTATCTCATGCTTTAAATTAATTATATATAAAATCACAGCAGTCTTTCATTAAAAAATAGATTTCTCAATTTTGTGTTGAATTCATAAAATATATATATATATATCTAACCGTAGATCGTGTGTGTATATAATAAAACTGAACAAACTTTCGCTATAATCGTATGAAATATTTAAAATTTAACGGAATCAAGAGCCTAGCACTAATTGGAGCTAAAAAATTGCCAGTGATAAACTAACTACAAATTTTTTTTAATCACCTATGCATTAACATTAAGTTTGGCCTACATCCGATATATGTAGATCTGGATATCAGATATAGACGTACGTATCGTTATTAAAACTGAGTTGACAAAATAAACACTTGTTCTTATCTCGTTTACAAATTGCACAAAAGTCGAAAATAACATTATTTGATATATGATTTAGATCCTAAATACAGATTATCGTTAAAACTACAACGTACGTTGGTTTCTTTGTATGAAAATTTCGGCTACTGGAATGTATTTAACTTGCTCCATGTTGCTAAGAAAACAAACCTTTCGTCGCCCGATTACAGATCGTATTACAGATTCTCTTCTAAACTATCTTGGCATGTGCGTGAATCGTTTTGGATATTATGGATGTAAAATATTAGCGAATATCTTGAAAGATTTCTACACAATATATGTTGGTTTATGTACAGGTTCTCTCGTCACTCTCAATTAACTACTTAAGAATCGAACGCGTTTCGAAGGACAATTGAAAAAAAAAGTGTCTATAATTGATATTCAAAAATTTTGATTATGCTACTCAAACTCGAAAATGGGGAAACAGGATAAAGGGGGTTTGGGTTTCTTGTCGAAATTACAAATTACTATCTCACACATACACGGGTTTGCTACACAATAGGATGGCTATATCGTACATATCGGCTTTAATCACAGCTACGCAGAGTTTAGGCAAGGCGATTAGTCAGCAGGCAGGGGCCGGCCGGGCGATGGATGCGACTTATCCGGCCACCTGCTGCATGGTGATCGTGCTGATCAGTTGCTGGCAGATCTTGCCGTACTCGAACTGGTCCCCGGAGATGCGACGCAGCTTGATCCCCTTGGCGGCACCGTGGTGATCCCTACTGCGTCCCTCGCACACCTGCAGTTCGATCTGCAGGCCACCGGAGTACTCTAGACTGAGATTGGTGGTGGGCTCCCCGTAACCAGACCCGGTTGCCACCATGTTGAGTGCCTCGCAGGCCAACGGATTGGAGCTGGAGGCGTTGGAGGCGTTGCTATGGCGCGATTCAGCTCCACTGTCCTCCGAGCTAATGCTGCCCTTGTGGAGGACAAATCCCTTGGGTGGCATTGTGGAATCAATTGTTTGCTTCACCATTTCCAGGATGCGGGTGGAGTCCAGGTTGGAGCACTCGTGCGGCAGCGGCACCTCGTAGCACATCTCATCCGACATGCGTCGGGAGTCGCACATGGAATCGGGGGTCAAGTGGCCGCACTCCGTATGATCCCCCATTTCAGAGTGGGAGTCTGACTTGAAACCGGAGCTGGCGGATGGCTCCTGGCAGGGCGACAGGTTATTCGAGTCGTTGCTGAGGGAATCGTCGGAGAAGCCCAGAGATTTATCGCTGCCTCGCCGGCACTGAGCTTCCGTCTGGGACTGGGAGTGGTTTTGGCTTTGCACTTGCTGAGAACAGCTTCCACTGGCAGTTGGGCAATTTCCCGACCCAGGTCCTCCGCCTGGTTCACAGTCCAGGCTAGCCTTGCGTCCAATACCCCTGGTGATCGAAGGCATATCGCTGCAGGGTTCGGTGATGATGAGACCCTGAAGAAAGTATAATATGGTTAGAGGTCTTCCAAGATATAATGGATGATGGTCTCACCTGCAGGGACATCACAGGGGTGTGGGGCTCCAGGGAATCCTCGCTGTCCCGGCTGTTGTCCGAGGAGAGAGCCACCAGCGTGATCTCGCTGCCCTGGACATCGGTGAGGCAGATCTGGGGGGTGATGCCGCCGGTGCATCCCGCATACGGCGTGCCGGTGCTAATGGTGTGACACATCTGACCATTGCCGTTCTCCTCCTGGATGATGCACAAGTTGGGCGATGCTGGCGGCGTGGGGACAACCCTCACAGGTTGCGCCGGCGAAAGGTTCAGGGGTTTCACGTCATAATAAGCAGCCGCCGGCATAAACCAATTGGTGGCGGCGTACTCCGTGGGCTGCTGCTCCATGGCGCCACCACACACGTCCATGGACAAGTCCAGAGGCTGATTGGCAGCCGCCGCAGCTGCAGCTCCTTCGCTGGCCGCCGAAGTGCCCCGAGTAATGGAGCCACCGCCACCGCCAGTGCTCAGACCCGAGATGCCTTTGGTGATCTGATGGAGCGGAGAAGAGCCGCCGCCGGGACAGGGCACATAGGGATTGGGCGAGCAGGTGCCACTGAAGCTGCTGCTGTAGACCGGCGACTGGCAGCCGCTGCTCGAATTGGAGTTGCTGGCGCCCAGGTTGATGCTGCTGAACTGGCCCACCAACTGCTGCTGGAGCTGCTGGGGCTGCAGGGCCAGGGTCAGCTGGTACGGCTGGTAACCGCAGATCGGCTGGCCAAACATCTGCTTGGCGGAGGTCAGCGAGGCGTTCACAATGCCACCCGGCGGCAGGCTCAATGGCGACACACTGAAGCTGTGCATCTGCTGCTGCTGCTGTTGGTGGTGCAGCAGGTGGCTCTGGTCCAGGTGGCCACCACTCACAGCCGCCGTACTGGAGGCGTGAGCCGCCAGGCCGAGAAGCGGCGCCAGATCCATCGGCACCACATGCGTTGAGATTATTTTGTTGGCGATCTCGAAGCTAACACGCTGCTCCTTGACGAGGCGATCCAGAGCGGGCATGAGATTTTTGATGGCCTCCGGTGGCACTTCAATGTCATGGCCACGTCTAAGAGCCAGGGGCAGGCCCATTCCCGGCTTACCATGAATGGGAGAACCTGGCAAGGATAAGATTTTATTAAAAAGACATTCTTTGGTGGCCTATCTGGAAGCATGAAGCGTGATTTGCCTTAATTTGGGTTTCACTTTCTCGATTTCCTCACCTGGCAGACTGATCGAATTTTCTAAAAGCGGCGGACTGGGTGCAACCAAAAAGTTTCTCTGTGCAATACCTTTTTGCAGGGATTGGCACTCCTGCAGGGGTCCCTGGAACTGGCTCTTGGATCCTTCCGAGGCGCGACGTACCGGGCTATAGCGTCCTATTGTCGCTAAATGGCAAGCGATTTCAAATAAAAAACAAAAAAAAGGACCAATTGTACAATTAATTTAATCCAATATTTGAAGTTAAATATTGTTGGAATTTAAATAAATATTAATCGTGAAAAAAGTTAAGAATTTAAAGCCTCTAAAAATCCATCTCCGGCGACCTTAAACGAGTGCTGTAGACTTACCACCCTCTTGTACGGTGGGCAACTTGGAGTGAACCACACGATGGATCCGCCGATTGTTGGGCGCCACCAGCGGCACAGAGCCACCGGCACCGGCTGCCACCAGGGGCAGCGAATGAGGCGGCGACACGCCCTTTCCCATGCCTACGCCCATGCCCATGGAGAGACTAACGCCCACCGGATAGGTGCCGTTGGGCGGCGACTGGCTCAGGGACTTGAGAGTGGGCGGAAGATAGTCGCGGTTCATACGGGACTCGACCTCGCGAATTATCTCGGGAGGGATCACTAGCGATCGTACGGATTAGGCGAAGGAGGGTTCAAGCAGCGAAATCAGGAGCGGTAGGCGGTGTTGGTTTTTTGTTGGTTTTGTGCGGTAGCGGGCGATGCAAAATTATCAATGGCAACAAACCAAAAAAGTATACATAAAACGAAAAGTACAAAAAGGGCAAACCATTAAATTAATAAACTAAATAATAAGTACAAAGTATCATAATTAAAATAGAGATTAAACTTAAATTAAGTATATTTAAAGCGAAACACAAGAGCATGCAGCTATAACCTAGACATCGTTAAGAAGAGCTCTCTTCTATTCAGTTTAAGATATTATTTCCTTCGGTTGCTCCTCGCTTCATGAAAGAATTAGTTTGTCTTTCGGAAGAAGCCACTTCTACGCACCTGGCGGCCTCTCTGTCACCGTCAGCAGGCCCGTCCTCCTCTGTCGCATGTTGGAGGAGGTGGTCGGGGCATGGGACTGTGATCCTTGTCCCGGAACAGATAGATCTTCGGTGCAGCCCACCGTGTGCCGCTTCACACAGCCACGATTTTGCATGTAACTGGAAAAAGGATACTATAGTTACTCCACTTCTGGAAAGGATTTAAAGACAAACCTCTGCAGCTCCTCGTTGCAGTCGCCAGTGGCATTCTCCGGACAGCAGGACATCTGTCCCGTGGCCTGTTCGTTGAGAGGTGATAGGTCCTGAACAGCCAAAGGATCTGTGCCACAGTTGGGATTGATGTAGTAGCCGGAAGTGTCCATCTGCTGGCCTTGAGTTGGACCGCCCACTGTGCCCGTGGCAGGATAGTAAATGTGAAGATTCGCGCCACCATCCGAGGCACGCCGACCAAAGGAACCTAATTGAAAGAGAGTCTATAAGTTTCCAGACACTAAACTATTAAAAAAAGCATATAACTTACTGGCACCCATGACCACAGGGGGCTTGAGAAGATGCTGATCCTTGATGGTGAGATTGTGCAGCGGCTGGTTCTGCAACATGGGCAGGTTCATGGGATAGTAGGGCACCGCACATGGCTGGGCAGGATCGCCGAGTTGGGGCGGGCACTTGAAGTCGATGGGCGGCACATTGGGATTGGCCAGTGCCTGCTCGTGTGCCACATCGCCTGGCCCCACTGTGTGCCGTCGCGTGTTCGCCCCATTGACTCCACCGCCAGCATGGGCGCTCAAGTGTTGTGGGTTGACAGGAGGCTGGAATGGGATAAGGGACATGGTTAATGGGGCTTCAAGAACTCATGCTTCAAGTTTCTCCCTACCTCGTTAGATCGCGCCAGACATTCGAGCTCAAAGTCACCATACTTCTCCAAGTCGACGGCCACATCGGACCAGCCAAAGCCCAGGGCCGAGCTGGAGGCATTCGCATTGCTCAGCGGACTGAGCCGGTCCAGAGATTCCTGCTTAACGGGCTCGGAGCGATCCACCACGCCCGTGGTGATGCTGGTCTTGCGGGAACGCGAGTAGGCCAGGCTGGCGTGGTGCTGCAGTCTTTGGTTTTCCCGCCGCCGCTGCTGCAGCTTGTCCTGCAGCAGATTGTAGATGGCATAGATGTTGTCGAACCGCTGCTCGTGCACCGACTGGGCGATCATGTCGGCGGTTAGGCCCGGCAGCTGGAGCATGTGCGTCATCACCACCGAGTCCAGCTGTGGTGGGGAGTCCGACATACTGCCTAGCGAGGATGTGGAAGCGGATTTTGAGACGGTACCCGATCCACCACCAAAGGGTAGTCCCTCCTCCTCCTGCAGCTCCGACTGCCATTCGCTGAGCCATCGATGCTTGATAATCTGTTTGATGGTGTAGCGCCGATCCGGCTCCACCACCAGCATGTTCCGAATAAGCTGCTCGCACTCTGTGGAAGAGGATGCGATTAGTTTTCAATTATTTGATAATCCTTTGAGCTTACCCTGCGACATGAAGAAGGGAATGCGAAACTTTCCGAGAACCACACGGCTCTTTAGCTCCAGAATCGTCTTTCCATCGAAGGGCAGGGCTCCGCAGACCAGGGCGTAGAGCACCACGCCCAAACTCCAGATATCCGACTTGGGGCCATCGTACTCCAGGCCCTGGAACACCTCTGGGGCGGCATAGGGCGGCGATCCGCACCAAGTCCTCAGCGTGGCGCCTTCCTTAAAGTGATTGCTGAACCCAAAGTCGGCAAGCTTTAGGATGCAGATGGAAAAAGGTAATCAGGACACTCCGGATAGTAGTCATGTCACTGACTCACCTTTATGTTCATGTCCTTGTCCAGCAGGACATTCTCAGCCTTGAGATCACGATGCACCACCCCTCGCAGATGGCAGTAGTGGACGGCGGAGACCAGTTGGGTGAACACTCTCGCCGCCTCCGGCTCCTTCATCCGGCCGTTGGCGACCAAGTGATCGAAGATCTCCCCGTTGGGCGCATACTCAGTCACCAGGTAGATCATCGACTGCGACTCCATCACCTCGTACAGCCGGGTGATGTGGGGATGGCGCAGGGACTTCAGGATCGAGATCTCGCGGAACGTCTTGCTCAGGTACTCCTCGTTCAGGCATGTCTTGTCAATGATCTTGATGGCCACCTGGAAAGATCAAGCATGGAAGAAACGCATTTAGTCACAGCTAGATGTCATTCTCCTTCCCGGTTGTTTGGCCAAGGCAGGTGAACGAACGTTTCCAGCCGAGCGCGAAAAGCGAGAGAGAAATCATCACCCACACCAGAGATTTCCGAAACTGAAGCTGTGTGTGGGTTGGAACAAAAAAAAAAGTGCTCCGCTTGGCTGATGAACAGTAGGCCTCACATGCCTTTTTCAGATTTAAATTCTTATAATATAAATTAAATAATATAATGTTTAGACTTTAAAGATCTAAGACCAACATGTGCCTTTTTTTAAGCCCATAAACACAAGCCATGTTTAGTTCTTAAGTTTTTATTAAAATATAAAGTCATAATAATTAAAAACATTTGGAAAGAATTAGGGTTAAGGGGCTCTGAGGTTTAGGAGGAGGTTACCCAAAATAGATTTGAGAATTGCATTTAAATTCATACAATTAAGAACAGTTCTAGAAAATATTCTAGAATCTAGACTCTAAACTATATGATACCTGATACTTGTCCAACCATTTTTCTGAATAAAAAATCAACTTTTTCCGGGAGTTTTTCTTTAGAAGAAATACAT
The DNA here is from genome assembly GCA_021223865.1 of Drosophila pandora. Lineage (NCBI taxonomy): Eukaryota > Metazoa > Arthropoda > Insecta > Diptera > Drosophilidae > Drosophila > Drosophila pandora. The sequence continues at coordinate 4,186,902 of JAJJHT010017475.1, forward strand.
ATTTGTTCATTTTTAAATTATTATTCTATTTTATTGACTATCCTTCAAAGGCTAACATATGATTCTAACTTTAACTTCCACAAATCATATGAATATCAACATATAGAAAATATTTGATGACAAAGAAATTTAATTTACATTAAAAATGCATTTAAAAAATATATATAAGATTATAATATTATTTTAAGCCTAGAAACTCTGTTATAATAAACCCAAAAAGATTAAAAATAAAAGAAAAATATGCCAGATCATTGCCATTTCATCTCTGAGCAAAATTTATAGACAATATTTCCCTTGTAACCCCATTGTCCAGGGCAATGTTGCAATAGATTCTGGTGGGTGGGTGGTTTGGGGTGTCTAGGCGGCTAGGTGGCACACCGTCTGTAGCAGCAACATAACAAAAGGCAACAAAACCAAAAAAATATAACGAAAAACACAATGACACAGGGCCATACATGGTGCGCGTGTTCGGATCTCGGGATCTTGGGATCTGTGCGGATATGTGAATGTGCGATACGGCGAGATGACGATGTCGGAAGGGGAGCAGCTGACTTATCAGGTAGAGGTATCATTGGACAAGGGGACTGGGAGCTCCAAGGGGGCACAAAGGCAGCACCGACGACGACGACGGCGAGACGAAACATTCTTCGCTCACGACTTTCGGTCGCCGCCGCCGTTGCTGACTGTTTATTTGCTTTTGTGTATTCGCAAAACATTTAAAAAATTTAACACAATGTTAAATAATTAACAACACAAGTGAGCACACGCTCTCACCCGCTCTCTCTGCTGGTCACCTCCACCACCGCCACCGGTTTCTTTAGTCATTTTATTTTTTTGTTATTTTTTTTTTTTGATATTGTCTTGAATTCTTTCCTCCTCGGCTATTATTTCAAGTATTTATTTATTTATTTGCACTCTCTTCTGTTCAATCATCACAATAAATGTGAATAAAAAAAATATAACAAAAATATTATATAAAATAAAATGAACTGGCGCGTCGCTGTCTTTGAACTTGTCTGAGAACTGCTCTTCCCATCCCAGGTGCAACACGGCGTATGCGTAATATCTGGTCTACCTCTTTGTAGAGATAGCTCTAGAGAGACTCCTGCCAGAGAGATGATGATTTTGACAATTTACATAATTGACTGAGACAATAGCTGCACTGATTCTCCACTGATATTACGCCCCAGAGCCACGTGAGCAGCTTGAACTTCAGCCTGGTGGGGCTGTCAGTGGGTGGGTTGGTTTCTTTCGGAGGCGGGTGGTGTAGTAACCAAAATGCCATTGCCACGTGCCGTTTGACCTTTCCATTGGTCGTGTTTGGCGAATGCGATGAACCTCGAGTTCTCAACCCTCAGCCCTGTCCCTTGGACTGCCTCGTAAATGAGACATTTTGAAAATAATCGCAATCCAAGCGGCGGCAAAACAGAAATAAAACAACAACTATAAAAGTCACTGCCAGCCATGTGGCCTCTTTTTTAGGAATCCTTCAGCCGAAGGCAGAAAAAAAAAATCGTATCAAAAGGTCCTATTGATTTAAAAGGCAGACTCAAGGCAAGGTCTAAAATGTTGATTACAAGTGCCCCGGCCCTCAAGAGTCATGGCTGGGAATTATGGATATACTTTTGTCCTCCAAAAACAATATATAGACTCTAGGTTGGATCTGTTTTATTAAGAAAAAAGTCCTTTACATGCTCCCCTTCCATAGGACCTTGTTTTCCCGCTCTAGCAGCTCATAGTCCTTCCTGAGAGTCTCCAGCTCCTTGGCATTCTTCTCCCCCAAACGCTCCAACTGCCCACTGACCGCTATGATCTTCTCCCTCAGGGCGTTAATCGTGTACTGGCTGAGTCGCTCCGGCTGGAACACATCCTCTCTGATGGTGGCCACATAGTGCCACATGTCCTGCAGCTCATCCCGCTTGATCTTCTTGTACTTCTTGAGCTTCTCGTTGAGGTCCAGCTTCTCCACTTCAATGGCATTGATCTGACGAATTAGAGCGGCCGTGGAGGAGCTGGAAGGACGCTCTCCATCCAACTCTGTTTCAGGATCAGCACGGTGGATGTCCTCCTCGTCCTCCAGCATAAAGTTCTTCGGGTTGAGCTTCACCTGGTTGCATTCCAGATACTTCTGTTGCGCCTTCAGACGCGTCAGTTCGCAGAGGATAGCCGTGGGAGTGGGTTTCGGTGTCCGGGTCGGAACTTTTTGGTGACTCTTCCCTTGATTTCGTTTCCGGATGGGTTTCTCCGGTGGCTTGGGCTTCTGAATAGACTTCTCCTGGTCGTGGGATTCCGGATTTTCCATGGCTTCACTGGCATGTGACTACGGGCTATTGTTGCACAACGGCAACCGACACACGAGTCCTTGCAACTTTTGCACTTTCCGTGGCACGTTCGTGTTGTTATTGTTGTTGTTTACACGCGGTAATCAAACGTGTTGCCACAGCCACCCCCCTGGCAACTCCCACCCGCCACCCGCCCTCTGGCCACTCGCCACTTCACGTGTTTAATCGATATGCGACCTCTTTCGCTTTCACCTGCCCTGCCTGCCACCTCGGCTGCTGCACGTTCCACTCTCCGCTTGCCACTCGCCTCTGGTCTCTGTTTCGGGGTCACTAAACTCTATTTGGCTTGGCTGGATTTTAAAATTTTCCCACTGCCTCCGTCCGACCGAACTGTGGTGGCGGAAAATCGATTACAACAATTACGGCTTTTCATGCCATGGCCTACTTAATAGCCAAGTGGAAATGGGGGTCTAGAGGGGGTTACTACCACTAGCTACTGCTTTGGGGCTACTAATCAGTGCCCTGGCAGAGAGCATTTTTGGCGGGCTAATCAGTTTTTGAATTTTAAAGAGAAATAATACAGGGAACTAACCAAAAAGTGAACTACATATAGTCTAAATAGATTAATTATTTAATTAGTAACTAAAACAAATAGATTTTAACTTATTTTAAACTAAAAAGTTTAAAACTAAGCCTAGCTTATCTTTTTTTTGCTACAATTCCCAACTGGTTCTGACAGGGAAAGTCTAATTCACGATTTAGAACCCGAATTTGTAATCCAACTATCCAAAAAGTAAACTAGATATTTTCTAAATTGTTTAATTATTTAATTAATAACTATAACAAATAGCTACTAACTAATTTTAAACCGAAAATCTCAAACCTTAGCCTATTTTATCTCTTTTTTGCTACAATTCCCAACTAGTTCTGGCAGAGGCAGTTCCTTCTAAGTCGATTCACGATCGTGAAACCCCACTGTACCTGAGTGTGTGATGGAAACACTTGAGTTTATGATATTTTATCACTTATTCTGCTATCGCTCCGGTCTGGCCTTTTGGAAGAAAGGAGTAAAAACAACGAAGCTCGCGGGGGAAGACATAAAAGTTGGCGCGTGCGGTTTAGACCCCGCCTCTGTCTGGTGGGAGTGCTGGGAGTGGAGGAGTATCTTGGCCAAGACGGCAAACGCACGTGACTGATTTCAGCGATTTCTGGCAAGCTTTGAAAGCAAAGCAAAAGTTGATAACATTCTTGGTTTTTGCTTTTTTGGCCATGGCCATAGCAAGAGGAAGACTTGGCCAACACAGACAGACGCAGACAGATAAATATTAGCCAGAATTTGTTGGGGAGCAGAAACCGGGACAGACCTTTGGCAGTCTTAGATTTAGTGCGCATGATTTTTTTATTATTATTTTTTTTTTTTGGGTTTTGTAAACATACGAGACATACCGCAGACCCCCTCTCACTCTTAGTGCGCAAAAAAAACAGGCAGCAAAAAGCCGCGAAATCGTTAATGAAAAGGTAAATATTAATTTTTTAAACGATTTTTGAGTCATCCAGCCGACTCGCTCTAACGCGTGTTTTGGATGTACAAACATGTTTTTCGGTCTGCTGGCCAGGCCAAGAGGCTGGAGCGCTCAGACTGGAGCTTAAATATTTGTTATAGCGAAAGATCAGTCTGAAAAGGGGCGCGGGGGTACTAATAGGGCTATCACACTGCGAAAAAAGTATCACTTTTCTATACAAACATAGCAGTTGTAGATAGCATTATTTTCTCTCCATGTAGACTGCATGGTTGCTGCTTAATTGCATCAATTGGAGCATTAAAATAGTTGCCAGGGCAACAGCCAGCTGAAATTCAATTAAACTAAAGCCCGCCAATTGAGTGCTAACACAAAAAAATAACAACCAAGCCAAAACTAAAGTCCGACACGTGAAAGTGATCAAGAGAGCGAAGAACTCTGAAATAAGAAAACCAAACAATAGATTCGATATCCCAGAGATCGCAGAACCGAGTCCCCAAGTTTAAACTAGGTTATGGTTGGGGGTTTTAGATACCAACCACTCCCATTTAAGTACCTTTTCTTATCGATTGTTTAGCTGTTTTTCTCGGTCTATTGTACAAATAATCATACCACCACACTGAAGTCTATGTGTTTCCATGTACTCCCTGTTGTATTCAAAGTGAACTTTTGCCATTTTCCATTGATAATAGTGAATTATTAGCAAAATGCTCTTGAGAGCGATAAGCCAGGGACTATATAATGCCCAAACATACCCAGTAATATATATTATGTAGGAATATACGTATTGGCATTGCAAAAATAAGATAAGTCCCCACCGTTGGACCTTGAAGTTCTCAAACAGCTGTGTTCTTATCGAAGGGGAACCTCAATTCGGTTACAATCAACAAACAATTCGCATAAAGAGGCTGATTTGTTAATCGGCTTTCAAGTAGTTTACTTCTTATTTTCAAAATAATATACATTTTGTTAACTAAAAAAGAGTCACGTGCCCAACTCTCCCAGTTATGCAAAAATCTATTTGGAATGTTTGTTTTAAAAATTAGCATCCTTTCGTGCCTCCATCATATGCTTAATCATCTCGTATTTGTTCCTCCCTCGCTGTGTCACTTTGAGTGATTAAAGTTGGTTTTTATACACTTTTTAGAGCAAAAAGTAGAATTATTTTTAACCTTATAGAGGATATATGTATTTTCTTTATCAGGATCACGTTTTAAGTGGGTATGATCATGTTCCTTTTGTAAGGTATGGGCTCTTAACTTTACTACAACCCTTCTCTCGTTAAACTTTGTCTATAAGTCGAATGGTTAAAACGTTCATAACTTTGTTGTTTTTAAAGATAGAAGTTTCAGACTTTCTACAATATCTTTTTAAAGTCAACTACATAGTAGTATCAACTTTCAGAGAGATTGGTGGACTATATCCTTAGTTACTTTAGTCCTTAAATGCTGGGAAATTACAAAACTCTATTGATTTTGAAGATAGAAGCTTAGGACTCTGTAATCTATATCTCAAAAGAGTATATTATCTTCGGATAATCCCGAAGTAAGCTTGCCTTGTGCGACTTTTTCTCTTGACAATCCCAATTATCGAGTGTCACAGCTGTTGCCCACACACAGATAAAAAGATACAAAGATGCAGATACTCGGATGACTCAGGCCCTGCAATCATCAAAATGTGGACATGCTGTAGAGTAGAACTGGAATCCGGTGGAAAAAAAGAGTAATTAATTGTGAGTTGCTCAGTTTCAGGTTGGGATTACAGCAGGAAACTCTCAAAGGGAAAGAAAAAAGCTTCATAAAAAAGCGATTTGCGAATGCAAATGACATCGCGAAACAAAAAGCGAAATTGAATTACTTCCTCAAAAAGGGGCCAGAGCCAGGTGAGTGACAAAAAAAAAAAAAACACACACACACACACTACACTACCGCCAAAGCGCTTTACAAACGCGATTCAATTAGCATCTGTCGATTGCCACCTCTGACTACCTCTGACTACCTCTGACTACCGTCTACCGCCAGGTAAGACCCCCTTTTCCGACCGCCTGGCGACCGCCCCCCTCTGGCAAACAATCGAGTTCGAAACTGAAAAGATCTGAGATGTTCCGAAGCCGAAAAAACGAAACTCTGATTGTCAATAAGTTGTGTAAATAATTATTCTTCGCATATTTACGCGGCAATAAACAAAATCATTAAAGAACAACAACTAAAATCAATTTGATCGACTCGAATGCGCAAAAAATCTAGCATTTTTTGTTGAAAATAATACTTTTTTTTATAGGTGGAGTGTTACAAAGTGAGTGTTGAATCTGGAAAATAGGTGTTATAGTATCTGAAATGGTGGCAAGTGTTGTTTTTGGTTTTTATTAGATATTATACATATTTTTTAAAGCAATTCTTATCACTTATAGACTTATAGATAAGGTTCTAATAGGTCTTGGTTCTCCCATAAGGATCTCTTTCTTCTCCAACTAGTCCTAGAAGTCCTAGAAGCTTTTCTTTTAAAATAAACTAAAAATAATTAAAAAACTTATAATTAATCTTACCTCTAATCCCTAATTTATAATATAATCCCTAAACTTACCTTAGTTTTGGTCACAATATTTGTGGCCAGCTTGACCACCGCAAAGTTGCCCTTGCCGATGGTCTTCTCCAGCTCATAGTAGCCCACGCGGAGCAGCTTGTCCACGGATATCTTGCTGGTCGATGGCACCTTGTAGTTCTGCGGCGTGGAGGCTGGCGGAGCTGCTGGTCCGGCCGTTGGTGTGGCGTCGTCGGCCATCGCAGATGATGCTGGCTCTTGATTTCTTTAATTTTTTTTTTTTATTTTTTTATTTTTTTGGGGGGACAGGAGCAGGAGCAGGGGCTGGAGTGGATCAGCGCTAGTGGATATCAACTGGACGTAATTGGACGTGTAATGTACACCGGATATTCACTTAAAATGCATCTTCTTTTGTGGCGGAGTTCATCGGCTGCCCAGCTGCCGCCGACCCGGTGGCGGTGATCCGGAGGCGACGGATAACGGGACACGAACGGGGATGAAGAGCAAGAGGGTCAATGGCAGCGGCTCTCCAGCGGATGTTCGGCGGGCAGTGGGCCATGCCCACCTGGCGACTCCAGTGCTGATTTTTATTTATTTTTTTATTTTTCTTTTAAAAGACACTTTATTTTCTTTATTTTATTTTTAAGATTTTAGATAGTTTTTGAATTAAAAATTTTAAGTTTTCCTTTTGAGTTGCAGAATTTTCACATTTCGAGTTTCACTTTGGGGTCTTTGGGGGGGAAAACAAGAAAAAACAGAAAAAATTATTAAATAAGTGATTTTTTTGACCTTGGAATTCTCTTTTTTTTATCGCTTGTGGGCGTGCCGGAGTGCTGCGTGTGGGTGGGAAGAGGAAAGCAAATAGCCGAGAGATAGCAAAGGGAAAATAATAATAAAAAAAAACAGCTAGTCAGTGTTATCTATTCGGGCAGGAATCTCAAAGAAAACAAAAGGCAGGCCCATGGAATATTATGACTTTGGTTTATGGCTTATGAGTTCGTGATATTAAGTGGCGTGTAAACCGAAAATGAAGAAGAACTTGGGCTAGGGCTCGACTGGTTTTTTGTAAACTGATCGCCAAAGAGAGAGAGGAAGAGATACGGGGGCACTCAATGGGTTAATGTACAGCATCAAGGTCGTATGAAAACCGGGCACTTGCACATCCACATTCGCACATAATTGCCAAAAGAGAGAGGATAGCAAAGAGAGAGAGAGAAAAGCTCTCAGTTTTGGAGGAAAGTGTGTGCGAAGAAGAGGAAGCAGGC
>JAJJHT010017475.1:4194575-4267833 GCA_021223865.1 Drosophila pandora
CACTTGCCTTGCCCCTCATGCCGCATAATATAAACAAATTTTGGAGTGCGAAGAGAGCAAACACACACTAGATACTCGCCTTTGTTTATTTGCATTAATCATTCGCGGCAAACAAAAGACACAAAACAGTTGGGGCCGCCGAACACTGAGATACAGAGNGGAGATGTCTCCTTCACTGCGTTGCACACTTTTGACCAAAATTATAATACCCTCTGCAAGGGTATAAAAAGTGTTATCTATTCGGGCAGGAATCTCAAAGAAAACAAAAGGCCGGCCCATGGAATATTATGACTTTGGTTTATGGCTTATGAGTTCGTGATATTAAGTGGCGTGTAAACCGAAAATGAAGAAGAACTTGAGCTAGGGCTCGACTGGTTTTTTGTAAGCTGATCGCCAAAGAGAGAGAGGGAGAGATATGGGGGCACTCAATGGGTTAATGTACAGCATCAAGGTCGTATGAAAACCGGGCACTTGCACATCCACATTCGCACATAATTGCCAAAAGAGAGAGGATAGCAAAGAGAGAGAGAGATAAGAGAGCTCTCAGTTTTGGAGGAAAGTGTGTGCGAAGAGGAAGCAGGCGACAAAGACGATGATCAAACATTAATCCCCCCCACTTGCCACATGCCACTTGCCACTTGCCACTTGCCCCTCATGCCGCATAATATAAACAAATTTTGGAGTGCGAAGAGAGCAAACACACACTAGATACTCGCCTTTGTTTATTTGCATTAATCATTCGCGGCAAACAAAAGACACAAAACAGTTGGGGCCGCCGAACACTGAGATACAGAGTGTCAGAGTGTCAGAGAGAGAGAGCGGCAAACTACCGGATTGATAAGCCGTAACCGCCGCCGTAGCCGGAGTACGAAGTGCACGGAGTCAAAAGTCAAAGCTGAATGAACTTCCAAAATGGATGGAGATTGAAGCTGGCGATGCTGCGACGTCCCTTCCAGCAGCGGCCAGTCCACTTCCAGCGCACATGCGGCACACCGGGAGCGGGGTCACCTCGATTCAGAGAGAGAGATAGAGAGAGAGTGCCAAGAGAGAGCCTGACAGTGGGTGGAAGTGGGCGGTAGGGGGGGAGCTAAAGACGTCACCGGGTTAAAGGTGCCGCTTCCGTTGAAAAGCGAGTGGGTGGCTCAGCCTCTCGTCTTTAATTCTTTGTTCTAAATAAACCAACTAAGCTTAGTGACTGGTTCTAACTCAGAGGCTCATCTTTGGGGGGAAAAAAAACAAAAACTATTCCACGTAAGTGGCCTTGCGGTTGGGCCTTTTTTTTTTGTTAAAAAAAAAAAGAGAAGCGGAGAGCAACAAACAACGCGAAAAGCCAAAAAGGAATGGCGAGTAAAGTAAATGAGCCAACAAAAGGGGGGCCGAAAACAACAACAAGAGGCTAGAGGCTAGAGAACTGGGTCTTAAGCCAGACACCAGAGCAGACAGCCGGAGGGCGGTGTGGGAGTGGGAGAAGTGGGGGACAGTGAATGTCTACGATAGAGCAAAGCAACAACAAAAGGGTAAGAGAGAGAGAGAGGGCGAGGGCGAGAGACACTATCAGTTCTTTGCATCTGAACGTGAGTGAGCGGGGGAGCAGCAACAGTTCGTATGTGTAGGTGTATGGGTGTATAGGAGATGGATATTGGGGCTCTTGAAGGAGTCAGGACCAGCAACAAAAACAAAAATGATATGAAACATCAGCAAGCATGACGACAAAACACACACACAACGAGAAAGAAAACAAGTCGAGGTCGCCAACACACACACACACTTACACACACTGGTACACTGGGCGAATATTTACAGGAGAAAGCACCTGCTATTGATAACGGGTCGCCAATAGTATAAACAAGTAAGGCGCAAGGTGTCCAATTAGACCACTCAACAGCAATTGGCTTTTCGCAGCCTTATTTGCGTTTTACCGGAGTTCAGGAGAGTATGACAGAGAGAGAGAGAGCGTAAGAGAGCCCCCCCAACTCTCACACAAACAACACTAGCACTTATTCAGTTATGCATGGAAAAACGTCACGACTTCCAAAGTGGAAAATCGTACGCGCAGTTTCTTTCTGCTCGGAATCGAAGGTAAAACTTGCCGCAGCGCACATAATTGCCATTCATGAATATGTTTTAGCTTCCGCATCTCATAGGTTGCTAGTGATGACACCGTGAGACTGCGTGAATTTCATATAATTTCAAAGGATCCAATGGGTTAAGCTTGGCCATCGTGTCACGCAGCCATCTTTGAAAATAGTGGCTCCCCACGCACACACACACACACACACACACTCGCGCACACACGCATGTAAAATTGCTGTTGTTATTCCGCTTTTCTTCCAGCCTCCACAAAAACAACAACAACAACAATAATAACAAGAACAACAATCACAAAAGCTGCTCAAATACAAAACACACTTGTAAATTTATTTAATCTTCGCTGCGACGACGACGTTTCATATGCTCTGGTCCCGCTTACACATTACGATTTCTATCTCTCCGCTCTCCACCATCACTTTATACTTTATTTCCATTTGTCGCCCGAGTCTGCCTTGCTTCTTTTTTGTTGTTTCTGCGGCTGGCGAGATTTCTTTTCACGTTGAATTTGTATTATATACTATGGTATTCTCTTATCACTTGCTTTGTGAGGCCTTTGTATTATATATATGCTCGTATTTTCTCGCCCCGTTGCTTGCACTGAACAGTCGGAACGCGTGGGCGAAGCGTGCGCCGCGTAATTTTGCATTTAACTTTAACACTCATGTATCAGCAAGTGGCAATCGCCCTCGGCTATCGGAATTTTTTCAATTCTGATTGGACGAACACCACCTGCTCGCGAAGCAAAAACTCGGTGTGACCGCAGCAGGGTATCTGAAAAATGTTTAGCAAAGCACCGCAGTGTTGCCAGATGCTGTGCCAGAGATCCCAACTAGTCCTAAATGATCTTTCAAATACTAAAACATTTAAACCATTTTAAAACACTTTAAACCAGCTCTCTAAATCTGGAAAAAATGAGAAAATTTCGCTATTCCAAACAAAAATACCATGTTTAAAAAGTATACTGAGACTATTGTATACGCCAAATATTTATAAGGTTACTGTATATATTTTTTGGTTTAGATTTTCCATGAAAGGCTTGGAAAAGCAATTAAAATTTTAGGCTGACGATTTTTTTGGTTTTCAATTTTAATTTTCCGCCAGAACAACCTAGTTAGCCGGAAATATTATATATCTGTTCCAAGACAACCCTGCTTGCGTTTGGTAAATTTTACAACACTGTTAAGAAATTTGAATATCACCTGCACTTACCCACACTACACATTGGTTTGAAATTCACGATTTTCTACAAATAAAAAAACGTCTTTCTTATAAAATAGGAACACATAAAAAAGGAATCTTTCAATTTACTTACAAATACAATTTACTATTTTACTCTTTCACTCCCAATCGATAAACGGATACTGCGTTGTTACGCTTTTCTGTAGCGCCATGGCGGTCTTGGGAGGTTGGCGAACGGGCCGCACTTCCTTGTTCGATTCGACTACTCTTTTGGGTTTCTTTTCTCTCAACATGGTCCTGGGTAATACCCGGGCCTCGTACCAGCCAGGATTCACGGTTTTCACCCAGATGCTTGCGCCGTTTTGAAAGCCCTTCAATACTTTCGCCACACCACCAAAAGTGACCATTATTGCTTATTTTTTTTGAATGAAAAATTAATAAAAGTGTAAATTATTTCTAAAAGGTCCCTTAAAATTTGATTCTGTTGCGAGAAAAGTTGGATGTTGAATGAGTTCAAACAAAACAATTGATTTCCATTTCAATGAAGTAACGATTCATGGCCTGCTGCTCTAACGGTTTTCCCCAACCCATCCTGCGCAGCCTGGAACACGCACAACGTCAAATGTCATCCTGGAAGGCGCCAGGTAATGAATGAAACTTCCGAATGCCCATTGAGTCGCAGTTTGGCCTTCCAGTCGGCAGCTCAATGAAAGTGGAGCCGGGAATTCCACTACATCATGCGTGGGTGGCGGCAGAGAGAAAGTTGGAGAGAAATGAGAGGGAGGCAGTGAGTGAGAGACGCATAAGGAGTCGCGTGACGTCAGTGGAAAGTTGTTATAGTACACAGAGAGATATATTTTTATCATTGAAAAATCAATATTAAAATATATTCAAATTAAAAATTAAAAGAATCAATTTCCTTAATAAAAAGCAACAAGTTTATATTCAGCTATATATTTATTCAGCTAATATGCCTATTTTATCTATCAGTAAGTTTAGTTTCGCAAAATTTTGGAAAAGGATGCATTTTTTTGTTTTGAATCTCACGGCGGCCATTTTAATTTGGAAAAATATTATGCTGCATACTTCTAGGCTACTGTCTAAAAAGTGCAACGTGAGTTGAAAATATATACAATAGATTTTGTTTAATGCTTTGTTAACCATAAAATTCCAAAATTGTTACAAAAAAAGGTGATATTTTTCGTTATTTTTTTTAGAATATGATTATTAGAACGCAAAGAGAACGGGGCAAGACCATTCTGAGCCCCAAACAAAAGATTCTATATTTCTCTGATACATGCTCTGGTGTGTTTATTTATCGGAAATAAACCTTAATTAAAAATTAAATAAATTCATTAATTAAAGCACTTTATCAATAACCAAGCGATCATCCAGGATTTGCAGGATCCAGGGTCCTTTCTATCGACGTTTTAGATCGGCTGGAAGCACGATAATGGCCAGAGCCAGAGCTGCAACGGTGAAGGTGCTGATGAATTTCATGTTGTATGGCAAGAACTCTCAATAACCTGCTTTTTATATAGATTTTCTAAATCGTAAATAAAACAATCGTAAATAAAACAATAAAACGATTTGTTACCACTTGACCTTTCCACTTGTATGGTAAAAAAATTAAAATTCTGAGAGAATGAGGCAAGACCATTTTGAAAACTAAAGCATTTCGAAAACTGGTATTTTTATTTGACGCAAATATTAGAACATTACGCCAATAATCCAGCGATCGTCCAGGATTGGCAGGATCCAGGATCCGTTTTATCCATTTTTATATTCCTTTGGAAGTTGCCAACTAATGGCTGAAACTACTGAATTGGCGAAAGAAAGAGCCAGAGCTGCAACGGTGAAGGCGCTGATGAATTTCATGTTGTAGGATAAGACCTCTCCTATAAACTGCTTTTTATATAGATTTTCAAAATCGTAAAATAAATAAAATTGTTGGAGTATGAATAGGAATAAAACGATTCGTTCCACTTGTATGGTAATAAAATTAAAATTCTCAGAGAATGAGGCAAGACCATTTTGAAAACTGTTATTTTTATTTGACGCAAATATTATAACATTACGCCAATAATCCAGTGATCTTCCAGGATAGGCAGGAGCCAGGATCCCTTTTATCGACCTTTATATTCATCAGGAAGTTGCCAGCTAATGGCTGAAGCCATTGAATTGGCGAACGACAGAGCCAGAGCTGCAACGGTGATGGCGATGGTTAGTTTCATGTTGAATGACAAGACCTCTCCTAAAACCGCTTTTTATATCTTTTTTTGTAAGTCGTAAAATAAATAAAATTGTTAGGGCATGAATATGAAAAAAACGATTCGTTACTATTGACCTTTCCCATTGTATGGTAATAAAATTCAAATACTGAGAGATTTGAAAACGAAAGCATTTCGAAACTTTTATTTAACGCAAATATTAGACAATTGCGCCATGGTCCAGAATTGGCAGGATCCAGGATCCCTTTTATCGACGTCTTAGATCGCTTGGAAGTTGGTAGGATGGCAGGAGAATGGCTGAAGCCATTGAATTGGCGAACGACAGGGCCAGAGCTGCAACGGTGATGGCGATGGTTAATTTCATGTTGTATGGCAAGACCTCTCTATAACCTGCTATTTATACAAATTTTCTAAATCTTCACAAAACAAAAATAATTTCAGAGATGTGGAAATGAAAATAAAGCGATTCGTTACCATTGACCTTTTCGATTGTAAGGAATTTGGAAAGTAAAGAAAAAGTAATACGAAAAAATAGAAAAAATTCATTATCCATTAAAAAGAAATGGTCTTGTAATGAGGATACAATTGTCACTCCAGCCTTAATTAATATATTAAACTATAACTAAACTATTGAATTATTTCTTTAAAAAAACTAAAGTTTATTATTTATTTCTTAACACTTAATATTTTATTTGATTTCTGGTACAACTTATCCAACCGGTTTACCCGAAAGTTTTCCTCCTGGCCATCGAACTTGGGGTCTGGCCTCTATAAACTCCAGAGCTAGAATGGCGAAAATAACCAGAGCCAGTCTCATTCTAAATATTATAGGTATAAGTAGAATTATAAATAGTGTATTATCTTTTGCCGAGTCCGTAGGGCCACTTTGGGATTCGGCGTTCAGAATGAGGCACAATAACGATAGCCAGACATGTTAGAATAACTAGCGTTAGCCGCATTTTAAATATTTATTCTAGTAGGAATAGTTCTAAAATATTTATTTAATATTTAACGAGGTAATTAATTAGCCATGGCATCCGTTAAAAATTAAAAAGTGTTGTACTTGTAGTGTTGCAGACTTAAGGGAGCACAGAATTATATTTTAAACTTATATATTTATTATTTTATTGCCGTTCTGGCCTCGACTTACTTGTCAAGGCTCCTTCTCATAATAGATATGGCACTTAACGTGCATCCAAAATTTTCAATGTACCCTCAAGCCAAAGAAAAATCCCAAAAACAAGCATCGTTAAGCACAGCGACGAGTCAGCAGGAATTTGTAGAGTTGGGCATTCGGGAGAAGGCCTAAATAGCTCCAGGAATGGTTCGACGAAGGGCTCTGGCCAACTCGGCCAGGCAGGCTTCGATGGCCGCCTACCAGCACCTGTGGCCCAATGCCTCGTCGATGCAGCCCCAGACAGTGCTGGTGCCCTCGATGCCGGAATATTGGCATTCGATTTGCAACAAAATGGGCGGGGCGTTACCCCGGATGGCGGTGGTGGCGCCACCGCAGGCCAGCAGCCGGAGATTGACGCGCCTGCGTCGCCAAATGATGCGACTGCCCAAGGAGGGCGTTAATCTAACCAACTTTGTCACCAACTACATGCAACAGTCGATGATGCAGCAGCAGCAACAACGACTGCAACAGCTTCAGCAGCAGCAGCAGCAGCAGCAACAGCAGCCACCGCAGCAACCTCCGCAGATGTCCTACCAGCCCGTATGGGATAGATCCTGTTATGGTTCACCAATGAGGGAGTCGGCTTCCATTATGAACAAATTCTACAGACCTCAAGCAGCAGCCCAGCCCCAAGACAAATATTATACCCAAAAATTGCCACAGCAACCAGCTACTAGAAGCTCTCATAAAGTGCAGGAGGATCGAAACTACTATGAGTATCCCGCGTCAACGAGCCAGTTGCAACTCCAGTGGCAGCAGCAACAGACTCAGTTGCAACAGCAATTCAATCAATACCAAATGCAGCAACAAACGAAGCAAATGCCAGTCAGTATTTTGAAGAGGCAGTCGCGGTCCGAGGCGGGTCAGAGCTTCGCCACCGGATTGCAAATCTTCAATTCTTTGAAATCCAAACGCAGTCCAAAGAACTCGGTGGCAACGAAATACAACGAGCCCCGAGTGGAATTGAAAGGTGTGCCGGAAGTTCCAGCCAAGCCCAAGAGGGCAGGCAAGGCAACTGCATTCAAAAAGGAACCACCAAAGCCGAAACAACCGTCATATCAAAGACAAAAAAGTCAGAAGCCCCCAAAGAACACCCAGCACCCTGGTTGCTTTAATTTCGGAAAATGTGCCAGCAAACTAATAGAGGGCTTCGGATGGGACACCAAGTCCGAGACCTCCATGCATGCGGCTGCCAATTCCAAAATCAAGTCACACCACAGAAGTCAGCAACTCTGTCAGTATAGATCCAAGAATTTCATCCACAAGGAGGAGAAAGAAGAGCCACCTCAGGAAAAGTCCACTAGAAAATCAACCAAAACTGAAGCGGAGATCAAGTCTACTTCGAGTCGTTTCCTCGAGAAGCTCAATCGAAAACTGGACTTGGCTAATGTGAGCAGTACTGGCACTCTTACAAAAACTCCAAGAACCCCCAACCAGAGCCGCACTAACTTGGCCGACAAGGGAACCAATACCAGGATGGACCTTCTGCAGGACTTCCTGAAACAAGCTCCCGCCCGCTCCTCTTCGCCCAACTCGAGGAAACTGAAAATCAATGAGCTGCTGAAGAACGAGAAGATCAAGGACCTTGATGAGAATCCCATGCTGCACTCCCTCATGCAATTGGTGGCTCATATGTGCGAGTCCAGGGAAGAGGAAAAGGCGGAGAAGGCGAAGGAGGAGGGGAAACAGGATCGCTTGAGGGCAGGATCCGGGGCTGATATCCGCCAGAAGCAGTACTCCGTCTACCTCATGGTAACATCCGATGAGGAGGAGGACAGTAAAGGTTCCGAAGCGAAGTCTGAAGTGGCTAATTCCAGTTGTGATCCTAAAATGGAGGAGTCTCCCAGCATGGTTCACAGCATGGAAGATTACTCGAATCGCTGTAGTAATGTCTACGAGGAAGAACATCCTGGGTAAGCGGACCAACCACTAACCCTTCAGCTTCTAACGACCTGTCTTTGTTCCAGCTTAGGGCATCGAAAAAGGAAACGAAAGCGCCAAGCTCGGGGCGATCTGGCCTATCCCTATCCCTGCCCGCTGCCCCTGTCGATGAGGCGACCACTCCATTGGCCCAAGGCTGATCCACCCAAGCCCCAGAGCCGTTCCAATCGCATCAAGAACTCCTCGCGAGTTCGGGCTCGATCGCTCATCAAACCAGTTTCGAGATTACGACACCAGAGACCCATCAGCTCGGTCCTCGACCACAACCGGTCCCATCGCCTGTGGGAGGACCTGCCCATCACCGCAAAGGTCCTGAAAAAGGCCTACAGCCGCATACTGACATTGGCGGGTGCTACGGAGGGCAGTGTGAAATTATAGGACTCGGAATCCCTCTTGCCATCTGACCATCGGGGAGGCCAAGTACATCAGACCACGGGCGAAGAACAAGGGGCAGCTTTGTCCGACCAATCATTATAGACTCCTTGGTCGAAGAAGTTGCTCCACACACTTTGCTCCTGGTCTGATGTACTTCCGCATGCTAATTTGGCCTTATTCCCACTGATTTTTGTGTCAAATATTTGTCAATTAAATAGAAGCTAAAAGTTTTTTTTTGTTCCAAGACCACATATCACACATACCTACCAAATTTTTGTCCTTGAAGAGTGGATAATGTGATCAGTCTCTTTGTGGTTTTAACGTTCAAAGTCAATCTATTAGTTGGCCCAGTTTTTAATCCAATGGCCGATCCTTGGGGTCAGGTTCCGAAGCACCAGGGTAACTATGTAACCATCCAGAATGAAGCCAACGGCCAGAGTACTCGGACGGAGTATACCAGCAGTCAGGAGTCCCTGGCCACTGAACCAACTCAACCGAATACTATCTGTGATGTGGACATAGAGCAGCCTGCCGATGGGGCTAGAATTGTTTCTGGTGAGGAGAGTAACTACTATCCGTACACCACGTTCCTGCGAAACACGGTGGTTGTGAGGAGCGGCGAGTGCTGTCCCCCCAAAGACAACTTTGGCTATTCCCAGCAGCGTTCCAGAAGCTCCACTTGCAAGAAGTGCAAAAAGAGCTCGACAACGCGAAACTTGAACTACCAGGACTACGACAATCGATCTTTGGTGGAGCACGATGATGAGAACTTGACCTGCTACCAGCCACAGCGCAAGTCCTCCAGGCATTCGTGCTGCTCCGCGAAGGAGAGACGCAAGCCGCCACCCGACAACTCAAATGCTCCCAACAGATCCAGTTGCTGCTGCCCTCCGCCGATGCCGAAGCCGATGCCCTGTCCCAAGCCCCCGAGTAAGCCCCCGAAGGACTGTTGCTGCGATCCACCGCCAGCTCCCAGTAAGCGGTGCAGATCGCGATCCAAGTCCCGCGAGCGCGTACCAGAAAAGAGTTGTGCCTGCCCTCCAAAGGGCGGTGGGCGAAGGGGTCTCAGGTCCGGTTCAGCTCACTACATGGAGTACCAGGACTTTCAGGGTAGTAGCCCCGGCCCAAAAAATCCCGTGTGCCGTAAGCGGGGAAAAAGCCTCAATCGAAAAGAATCGAACTACAGCTGTAAGTCGGGGGGATCCCGGGGACGTCGTAAGCATCGGACAGATCCTCCAAATCAGTCCTACTACCTGAGGGAGAGAACCCTAGCCGCCCAGCAGTGTGGGGTGAGGCGGCACGCCCAGTCCCACCTGAGGGGCAAGTGTTCATTCGGGCGATCTCCACCGCCTCCGCAAAAGCGATCGTGTCCGCCGCCATATCCAACAGTGCCTCCTCCCTCCTGCAAAAATCCCAAATGCAAAAATAATCCGGCCAAGAAGAGCTGCCCTGCGAAGAAGAAAAAACAACGGGTAGATCGCTATGCTGGCGATAATGGTTGCGGCTTGCCTACGGATTATATAATTCACAGTCGCTCCCAACAGAGTAGCGTCAGGAATCCCGTGACCTGCTGCAGTGACCACTACATTCGCGGTGGCTATTTGCCCCATGAGACGCACTACGATGAACGGGGGGGTCAGTGTCCGCGGAAACGGGCGAGATCCACTGATCGGTGCAGTCGCTCAGCTCCCGCCTGTTCCAACGAGACCATGATGGAGAAACCCGTGCAGAGCTATCGCTACAGTTGTCCCGAGAATGGAAGGAATTCGCGGCGGTCCCCGCCCTGCCAACGGCGTGGGGAGCGTGTTGGGAAGAGGTGTGCCGCGGCGATGGCCAACAGGTGCTGTCCATTGTGTGGAATGAATGCTATGATGCCGAAACCTTCAATAAGATCCTTGGCAGATCCCACCAATGTGAGTCTTGAAGTTGTCTATTTATTTAATTGAGTTACCGGAACACTTTTCTTTGGCAGAAGAAGTCGCGGACCATCTACAAGTCGATGACTCCGCCGGCCTGCCGTCCCAGGCCCAAAAGGAAATCCAACAAGTACAATCTGACCATTTGCTACAAGGCCAAGAACCGCTGCCAGGGCGGAAAGAATAGTCACTACTCGCCCTTGTCGTTGAGTTCCGCGCTGAGGAGAAGAGCAAAGGTGGCTCAATCCGGTGTCCAGATTGAAACGCCCAAATCCATATCCTTTAAAGATGGTAAGTATAAACTGAGTTGGAACCTCTTTAGTTACCTTTTAATGGAGATGATTTAGGTGGCAAGCTGGAGCAACAGTTCACTCGGCCGATGTTTGTTACCAAAGCCTATCATGCACTCCCCTTGAAAGCGGGCTTTCTGTTCGACGCATTTTCCCAAGCTCGTACGCTCTCCATAAGTCCGACTGCCACGACCCCAGCACAACCTAACCAGATTAAAGTCCAGACACCAACGCCACTTTTGGGGTCCAGACTTAGTCATCCACCAAGCAAAGCAAGTCCGGTTCACACAAAACCTTCTGCGGGGACACCAACCCTGGCACCTTCCACTTCTTCTAAGAAACAAACTTCGTCTGTGGCTTCCCCAGCAGCTCGATCGGTTATCCTGCAAAATTTCATTGCAGATCCTCCGGCTCAGAGTCCCCATCAAAAATTACCCAAAGCTAGTGTCGACCCCAAGAAGACTGTGGCACAAAAATCTGCAATCGATGGACTGACAGCTAAGGACCATCGATCGCAGCCGGAAAATATTACCAAGTCCCTCACACCGGCTAAAAATCTTCGATCCTCACTAGGTCCACCTAAGCCTGTTAGAGCTCCGCTTGAGCTGGCGGAGAAGGCACTGAAACCTTCTCCTGAACTGGTTAAAAGTCCTCCATCTCCGCTTGAAAAGTCAACAAAGTCGCTTCGATTTCCGGCTGAAGAGCCAGATAAGACCAAAAAATCTCCTCCAGAAAAGTCAGAAAAATCAGAAAAGTCCAAGGAACCTCCTTTTGAACAGCGCACAAAGTCTCGTCGATCTCCACTCCATGAACTAAGATCTGATACCGATGGACATAATGGACCCAAACATTTTCGATCGCCCTTCAATGTTCATACCTCGTCGTGCCTAAAAAATGTGGAATATCCTCGTACGGTTGAGACCCAAATGAGTTTACCGGCTGCTCGGGGAGCTTCCTACTTGGGCACCGAGATAAATCCCTTCTACCGGGGCAGCTTCCTTAAGGTTCGCGTTTCAAAGGAGTTTCAGCAATCACACCTGAACCCCATTAGCCAGAGGACGAAGAAAATCGAAGAAGAAAAGAAACCGAAGAGGGAATGGTTGAGTCTACACGCTCCAAGCTTCAGTACAAAGAATTTAATGAAGCTCGTGTTTGGGGATCCCTTTGTCAGGATGGGAGCGAATCCCCACTACACCTTCAGCTGGAAGAAACTGTTCTCCTTTAACGGCCGATCCAAGAGCCAGAATCGCTCCAAAGTTGGTCTCAAATCAGTGCCAAGTGGGTCCAATAAGGGCTGAGAGTGCCAGGATCCCATAACCTTGGCCACGATTGTCAAATTAATCTCAACTACAACAGTATCATAAAATGAACATATTCTGAATCAATAAAATTATGGACCACACCCAGAGCTCTAACTACCACTCCGAGAACCCATATGAAACTGACCATGAAGAAGATGACGAGAGCCAGTCGGAGGTTGATCCGGCCCAGAGCCTCTTCGAGAAGACAAGTGAAGCTGGCCATGATGTAGATGACCCGATCCAGCCGGAGATTAGTCAGGCCCTGAGCCTCTTCGAGAAGACCAGTGAAGCTGGCTGTGAAGAGGTTAATCATGGAGACCTTCCCTCCGAGTCATCCCAGTATAGCCAGCAGTGGTATCCTGCCGCCCAGGAACCTAATCCGAATAGCTCCAAAAAGACTAAGGATCTAATCAAACCGTGGAAATTTTCTGGCGTTTCCAAGTTTTTCGGCTCCAAGAGGATAATGCGTCTTGTGTTTGGGGAACCCTTCTTCAGGATGTCAGCGAATCCCCACTACACCTTCAGCTGGAAGCAGCTCCTCTTTGGCAAAAAATCCAAGATCCAGTATCGCAACAAAGTCGGAGGAGCATAGATTGAGGATCGCTTGACCTAGGCCAAGATTGTCAAAGCAAGCTTAATAATGTCAGTTTTTTAAAAAATGAAACTTTTCGGAATCAACAAAATTATGGGCCACTGCCGGAGCTCGGACCAGAAGCGGATTGAAGCTGGCCATCTGGATGATAAGGGAAGCCAGTCGGAGAGTTCTCAAGACAACAGGCAAGGAGATCCTGACTCCGCGACGTCCCACAATCGGCCGCATCCTTGTCCCGCCCCCAAAAAGCCGTGTCCCAATGATGACACCCCGTCGGGCGACAACTTGTATATCCTGAAGAACTGCGATCATTGTGCGGACTTTACGATTGGACCGTGCAAAAAATGTCGATGTCCTCGTAGACCGGAATGTTCCGGGCAATGCAAACCTATGCATAAACGAGTCTCCCAGGAAAGCATGTCGCCGGAGGAGCGCACTTCTGTGGAAACATCGACGAGCGCACCGGCGGCGGAGCCCTCCCGCCATGTGGGTGGAAACTGTGGACCGCAGGTCTGTCAGGTCTGCCGGCAGCAGGAAGTCACTGATCAGGGCACATGCATGTGCACCCAATGCAATGCCAAGATCCAGCAAGCTGTCGACGAGGTCTATGAACAGTGCCAGGGTCAGTGCCAAAGGGGAGGGCAACCCGGCCAGCAGGGAGGTCAGTGGCAGCAGCAACAGCCGCTGCAGCAGCAGCAGTTTAATCAAGGAGGATTGCTGGCAAATGACAAGAATGGCCTTCCCTACAACATAATTGTGGTCCAGGACTGCGACAATCAGGCATTCATGGATCAACTCACTTCGGCCATTGCACGAGGAGGACCACAAATGGGGGGACCTCAAATGGGGGGACCCCAGATGGGAGGACCACCGAGATGGAATCCGCCAAATGGTGGCTTCCAAAATGTAGGTGGCGTGGTGGACTACCAATATATAGACATGAACGCACGTGGTGGATACGACAATCCCCGGGACGGAGGTTACGACTACGGCTACGACATGGGCCAGGCGCCAATGGAGCCGTACATGTCCGGTAAGAAAACTTCAAAAGAAAGTAAGTTGAGGGTGAAGGCAGCATTTATTTTTCAGATTATGACGACAGGTATTCAGGACGCGACGCCAGAAGTCCCAGGAGCCGCGGATGCAACCGCAACACTTGTCCGCGGAGGTCGCAATCGAACCAGTTCTCGGTTGGAGGACGAAATGAGGACGCCACGACCTGTACTTGCAACTGCCCGATATGCCGCAAGGGATTCGAGACGAAGGAAAAGCTAGCCATGTTGATAGCCCAGGCCCTGGAGATCTTCATCACCGGATATCAGGCCAAGCAAACGGCGGTGAAGGACCCTAAGGATAAAAAGGACAAAAAGGACAAGAAGGACAAAAAAAAGAATAAAAAGAAAAAGGGCACAGGGATGAACGAGAAGCCCCCCAAGGGATTACCCAGATCGAGATCAGGGGGTAAGGCGGAATCTGATCCATCTTCTCCAGCAGGTTCCATGCAGAGCTTATCACAAGACAAGAGCAAATTCCCTAACTTTGCTCCTCCTTCCAAGGATCCAAATCATCATGGCAGGGACAACGGTGATTCGCTAGAAAATCGCATCAATCAAGGGTTCAAAACCTCCAATAACCGCGTTAGTCACGGCTCCAATGAGAAGAATAACTCCTTTCGATCGGCCAATAACTCCCAGAAATCGGATCGCATCAGTCAGGGGTCGAAGGGCTCCCAAAAGTCGCAAAGGTCCCATAGCGGCCAGCCCCCAATGGATGACTTCTTTCTGCCCAATTGCACGGAGCATCGTTGCAAGTACAATTGCGGCGGACTATGCTCCCGACCGCCACACAACTGCGGCAAATCCTGCAAGGGCCACTGCCGAGGCCCCTGCTCCATTTACAAGTCCGGAGCCGGTGATGGGCGCAGTCGCAGCAAGAACCGTGGCCCACAACTGCCCACCCATCGACATTCCCGCTGCGAGCAGTGCAACAAGATCGAAGGTCGTCAGTGGCAAGATGTGGACTCCTGCCCCAAGGGCCCCGGCTCCGGCAACAAGTCGGGCACTGGCTGTTGCGGTGGAACCCAGGATAGACACGAAGGTGGTGGCAGTGGGCGTAACCGAAAGACCCTAATGGGACTCAGTCCCATTGCCCACTATCGACCCGGAATGTTGCAGTTTCCCGTCAATTATCTGCTGGCTGGCACTCAATTCCGGCGCAGACTATCCCGTACCGCCGCCGGAGTAACGCTTCATCAAAGGCCCTATGTGGACGAGGCGGATGTTAGGGATCTGCCCAGTTTCCCATTGAAACGGCAGGAGAGCACCATTGAAACGCCGGTGCCCCCCAAGAAATGGCTTTGAGCTCCAGAGCGCGCCTTCGGAAGTTATGCATTGTATGTCATCGAAGAGCTATCGTATGTCTTCGATCGGTATAGTGCATAAGTTCGGCCAGTCGCGTAGTGGTTTATAGTTTTAGTGCTCCAAAAATTTCCAGTATCATAGATTAAATAGATTTTAGTAATTCTCATGTGCAATAAACCAGTTCAAATAAATGCAACAAATACATACATAAATATGCTATAATGCCAGATACTTTGAAGAGTATCCTTACCTTTCTTTGTTTCATTTTAATTAGTTCTCTAGGCTTATTAGATTTATTAACCCTTTCTTAATCCTTTTTATATTTAAATACCTATCCCTAATATATCTTTTAATCTAAAATGAGTTCTTAACTGCTACAGATACCATTGTCTAGCATCTCCTTTTACTTTTTGTCAACAGACACTTGTATTTAAATCCTTCTATTTATGTATCCGTCTCATTTGCAACAATCCGGCAAATTTCCAACTAATTTCCTGATCCTCCGGCTTCCGTCTTCCGGTCTCAGCCTCAGTTTCCGCCTCCTGTGGCCCAGATTAGCCTCTCAGAGCGGTTCAATCAAAGGACAACGGCCAGTCATGAGCCGAGACAAACAATTAACGCCGCAGGCGTTTCCTCATCGCCACCGAACCAAAAGTCACTAATCACCGGCAATATTTTGGAAGTAAAATACCTGTGCGGGAAGCTAACGTGAGCGGACAATGGAGGTCCGGCATTCAAGAGATTCTAAGCCTAGAATCCTTGAAAAAAAAAAACCACCCTGCTGCACCGGCTTCCTGCAATGCATTTCACACTGCCTCCAAAACGAGAAACTAATTTGGTTTCCCCGCAGCGTTTGCCTTGCCACATGTCCTGTCGAGCGGATGAGAGTTACACTCGGAGAAATATCAAGGATCTGAAGCTAAAAGAATACCTTGTTATGCTCTCCAGAGTTGAGACTCTAACCCCTATTTTTGTTTAGTGTTTTAATGTTAATTGCCACGCACAACATCCTACGCACTTTTTCTCGCTCAGCAGGACATCCTTTTCCTTGTTATTGTTGTTTGACAGCATTTGTTTTTACAATTCCCTGCGTTGTCCTGTTTGTGTACAGCGAACGCGCCTTCCTTTTCCCCGATTCTCAATTCTGAATTCTCAATTCTCGTTTCCGCTCGGGAGAAGCCTTAATTCCTGCCCCCGGACCCGAGCAACAGATGATTTTCAATGAGTCCTGGGCCTTGGCTCCTGTGTCAGGACCTAATCCCATGTGTTGTTTGGCGAACGGGATGCGGGACAGGAAATGCAATTGTCTAGCCTCAAATATTTGCCAAATGCGTTGAGCCATTCATCCAGCGGATGCTCCTGCTCCTGCTCCTATTTATGAAATGTCGATGGCATCTTTCCATTGTACTATTTGTGTTTGCCAAACTGAGTCCCTAAGTTACTTTTTAATTATTTTTCATGGTTGATTTTAAAGGGGAAATAATGATATATAGGATATACTAATTTATAAAAATGTTTCAGATATACATATATTACAACTTCCTTCCTTAAGCTTATCTCAATTTTCAAATCCCTTAATAGAGAGTTTCCTAAAACCCCTAAGCACTTCCCTTACCCATCATCCCTAAGCCCATAATTCTCGTATAGTCTTCCGCCCACAATCGTAATCGCATTCAAAATCCGTGTAAGTGGTTTAACTAACAAAGAACGGTTGCCCCATTAGACATTTCCCTTCGGAGACAATACCCACCGAGGTTGAGCTTTCCTCACTGCTTTTGTGGCATTTTTGTGTTCTTGAGCTCAGTGGGTTGTTGCCCAGTGTCTCTGCCTTTGACTTTGCTCACAAAACCATTTACGTGACACGTTTTGTAAGTTCCCATCGACGGTGCTGGTTTTGGTGTTTTTATTTTTTTGCTTTTTGTTGCTACTACTTACTGCCCGTTAATCAGATTCACGGAGCATTTCTTCACCGCCGTTCTCTTTATTTATTTTCATTGTTATCATTTGAAAATGCCTTAATCCGAATTTATGAAACGAAAGCGGAAGTCTGCTGCGGCTTGTTGCCCTATTGTCTCCGGTATTCCTCGGTTTCGGTGCTCGGTTTCCCAGCTCCCGGTGATGTGCCCATCAGATCTCATCTTGGAATTGCTTTTCCACTCAAAAAAAGGGGCTACCAGTTTTAAGATTATTTGGAACTTTTTATAAATATTTATGTAATTTTAAGGGAATAAAATAACCAAAAAGACAGTAGTTAAATTTAAATAAAAGAAATATTAACAAAATTAATAAATGTTTTCTTAAAAGAGATCATAGAAATTTTTTTCCCATAACTAAATAGTTTTTCAAAACTTTTATTTTTCAAAATTATTGTTTTCGAAATTAAATTTATAGATAGTTCTTTCTTATAGAAGCTCTATAGATTGGATTCTTTGGATTGGAATCAAAATTTTTATAAGAATAACGAGAAAAATTCAATCTAATTTTTATGTAAAAAATATAGTAAAGTAATTATTTTCCCAGTGTACTTCCCTTGGCAGGCTGTGTGGCATTTTCATTGCGATGTTTGGGTTTGCTTTTTTTTCTTTACGATCTTGTCTTATTTTTCCAGCATTTTTTTTTTTTTTGTATTTACGGTTACTTGATTTGGTTTTATTATGATTCTTCCGATCGATTCGAACATTTTCGTAATAAGATTCAGTTGGAAACTTGAGAAAACCGAGAAAAAAAACAGGGAATAAACCCCGGCAGCTGTTACGCCCTCCGGTGTTAGAATTCTACGAAGGAGAACGCTGAAAACTTTATGACGGAAGATGCCACACAATCTGTTTATTGATTTATAGTCTAGGGAAAGTGCCAATAAAACGCCGAGCACGAACCAGAGGAGTCTGCTCGGGATTAGTTAGCTGGAGGGGATATCCCACCGTCCCTTGGTGCGATCATAAAAATTACTATCTTATACTTGGAGACGGACTTCTGTATATTTTTGTTGTACTTTTAATGACTGGCTGGCTGACTGGAAGGGATCCAAACCAGCCGGAGTTTAAAATTTTTCGACTATAAATCGTTTAGTTCGGGGGTGGTTGGACCCTAAAAATAGATGGCGACACCCTCGATCGGGGGCCGGATATTTTTGGGAATTTGTGATATATGTATATGGATTTCGAAGGCACACGCTCCCCACACACCCAGCTGCCATTCCTCAGCCAGATGCACTTTCATATGTACTCCCTCCGACATAAGTGTAAATTAACTATTGAATGGGATCTCGTGTCCCTGAGGCTTTACTTCCTTTTGCCCACACATTTATGCACAAACACAATCAGAGATCCCGAATCCGGAATCCCGACCCGGGCACGTAATTGAAAATCAACAAACTAAGCAAATATCCAGGCATCCCCGGCATTTTGGGCAATTACCAGCCGGACATACAGAAATTACCTCAAAGAGTCACGTACGAGTGCCTAAGTAAACATCCTTTTCTGTATTTCTTTCCCACTTTTTTTTTTTTGGCAATTCTCATTGCACATCCTGTGGAAAGTGATTCTTATCGCCTTCAGATAACCGTCTCTAATGCACAGATTCAAATTCGGATTCCTGACCGGACAATAGACGAAAATGGGAAAAAACATTGCAATTGGATGCAAGGCAGCTGTTTTGGCTTGGGCTGGGCTTCATATGTGGATAAGCCGGGGATTAACTGTCTGTACAGTGAGCGAAAAATAGTAAAGGATATATGGAGTCTTGAAAAATTATTCAAAAATGTTGAAAAGTGCATGTGTTGGACAATATGACCCCCAGAGGAGGTCATAGCTCTGCCAATTTCCATCCGATTCTTGAGCGGAATACCTTAATCGATTTGTGGATCGATTCTTCGTCATTCTGCATCAAAATCTGAAAAAAAAATATTTTTTAGATTTTTTTTGAAATTTTCAAGGTCCCCTTCAAAATGCATGGGAGGACCATTTGGCCCCAAGGAATGACTATATCTTGGCCAATTTCCATCCGATTCTTGAGCGGAATACCTTAATCACTGTGTGGACTCATTCTCCATCATTCTGCATCAAAATCTGAAAAAAAAATATTTTTCAGATATTTTTTGAAATTTTCAAGGGGGTCCCCTTGAAAATGCATGGAAGGACCATTTGGCCCCAACGGATGGCTATATCTTAGCCAATTTCCATCCGATTCTTAAGCCGAATACCTTAATCGATTTGTGGATCGATTCTCCGTCATTCTGCATCAAAATCTGAAAAAAAAATATTTTTCAGATATTTTTTGAAATTTTCAAGGGGGTCGCCTTGAAAATGCATGGAAGGACCATTTGGCCCCAACGGATGGCTATATCTTAGCCAATTTCCATCCGATTCTTAAGCCGAATACCTTAATCGATTTGTGGATCGATTCTCCATCGTTCTGTATCAAAATCTAAGAATAACATTTTTTTACGATTTTTTGTGAAAATTTCTGGGGACCTATTTAATATTTAAAACTCTAGTACAAAAATCCTACATTCAGTTTTATGTCCATTTACAAAAGCAGTTTTAATTTCTAAGCAATTGTTTCCTGTGTGTTTTATCCTTCGTATCCTTCGAAACGTAATTAGAAATGATTAGAGCGACGCCGCAATCAATTTGGAAGAAAAGGGACCTGGTACCTACCCAATTCGTTATTTGCCGGCGATCGAGAAATGCTGATAAACAAGCCATTAGATGCACTTGAGATCGCAACAGGACACCGCTTCAAAGTGCAGGAGGTGCAACATCTGCGCTGCAATTCGAGTGCATCTTGAAGGATGCACCTTTTCTTCTGCACTCTTTGGGCGTACGCGTGCCTGTGGAGGAGTGGGAGGGGGCGTGGTCCTGGAACAGGATCGATCAATAGACGGTTTTCCAAGTAAGCTGGCGTAACTCGATCATCGGGCTGATCTCGGTTGACGCGAGGAGTAAAAAGGATTCGAACACACACGCACTTGACAGCCCCCCTCCTGACACATGTCTAGACCCATTCCATGCGCCATATGCTGTGCCCTGTCCCCCATTTAACTGAAAAGGATATTCAGGGATCTTTGGCATGCGTGTCAGCCGCAAGACAGCCACTGGGTCTTACATTGAAATGGTTTTTGGTGCGCGGCAGGAAAAGGATTTCCTGTAATTACTCTCCAGCTCAGCGCTGGCTGCATAATTAGACCGGCAGTCTTCGAAATTAATGAATGAATTGAATTTTATTTTGATTTTGATAAATGGTAGATGATAATGAAGTTGTGTACGGATTGGTTGACAAGTCGGAGGGCGAAGAGTTGTGAACTAATGGGGTAGAGAGTCTCTAGTTGGGAGTCTAATGAAAATTTGATGACAGCTCCCAGAGGGCGAACTATTTTAAGACCCCATATGTAAGGTCATACATATGTTTTCCGAAATCCCTTAATCCTTGAATAAAAGTGTAAAGTTAACCCACATTCGATTCAGGACAAAGGAGCTGGCTTTGTGCATCTTTTGTCCTCCGGAAACCTTTCATACTTTTGACCTCAGGATGTTGACTCAATCAGCTTAAAAATGCGGGCCCAGAAGACGATCTACAAATGTGTCCGCAGCTGTCTTCCCAAAAAAAACAGCTGAGAGAGCGGGAGCCGGAGAACACCCTCTCTCTTCGGAGCATGCGCAGAGAGCCGCAGAGAGCCGCAGTGAGAGAAAGGCAACAAAACCCGCTGCTCGGAGGCGATCGGCATTCAGTCGAGAACGCGCTGCTAGCAGATACTCAAGCTACAAGATACTTTTGCTCCAGTCTCAGATACACCGAGCACCGAGTACGAGTTCGTATTACTCACTCATCCGCTAGATACGAAGATACATTTCGCAGTGCGCCAAACGATTGCAGTTTGCAAACTGGATTTTCCAACAAAACCCAAAAAAAATACAAAAAAAAACCCGAAAACGTGCTAAGTGAAAAATACAAAAGCCAATTGCAGTGGCTAGGAAAACCAAAAAAAAAAAAAACTTTCAAAACTCGAACCGCAACGAAATAGAAAAAGTAGTTCAGAGCGTGAAAAAAATACGTTACTTGCTGCAAAAGTTGTGAAACGTATCCGAGAGATACAAACTAAAATATAGAGAGAGCACCAGCAGCAGCAGCAGCAGTAGCAAGCGCCAAGCGAAAGCCAAACAAGCGACAAAAGTGCAATTTCCAAAAGCCAAACTATAGATAGATATATCTTATAGATATAACCACCAAAATCCCAAAAAATAATTAAGATTTGACAAATTGAAAAACCCCGAAAAACGATTCAACCTCAAGGGAGATTCGACGGATTGGATTAACATTTTGTCGACCAAGGTAAGTTGGTTTACATATTTTTCATAAACGGCCCAATCTCTGTTTATGGCCCTCATTAACACTCCAAGCCAAAAAAATAAAAAACGAAGCTTTGAAGGTTTTTTTTTATATATATTTTTTATTATTGTTGCTAGCTGTCTTGCATTTAAAGTTTGTGACTCTTTTGGGGGCTAATTGACCTCCAAAGTTGTGCCTTGTGTATTTTCATAATTAAGCCAAAAAATGAAACTAAAGTGGTAGTAACAAATTGAAAGTTACTATATACTAGGTAGGCCCACAGTTTCTTTTAAGCTATAAAGACAAAAAAAGAAAAAAAACTGAGAAAAAGATAATAAATGAAGCGGGAATAACAACCACTAACAAAGCGACACTCAAAATGCCAATGCGGCAGCTGCAAAAACGAAATTTTGTGGCCAAGTCGATAAAGATGCATTCATTCTCCTTTCTACCCTTGGCCCTGTTTCTCCGGTCCTCCAGTTCTCCGGTTCTTCTTCGGCTTCAGTTTCTTCTCTTCATTGAATGCGCGCGCATGCGCAAAGGATATGCCTTCTGGGAGTGGGGGGGCTTCTCCTGGGTTCTCCTGTAATCTTTGCAGCTGCAGGATCGCACGATCTGCACCTGGCCCTTGCCCGCTTAATTAATTTCCCAGCTGACTCAGAACCCACAGAAGAGGAAATGACAAAACGCTGACTATGCGCCACTTTTGATAAGCAATTCTCTGGTTGGGGTCGGGTCTGGGGGCCGGGACTTCCTGAGAACAGGAGTGGAGGCAATGCCTCACTTCACAGTGACACGTGCGAGGCGTGAATACGAGTCCATCCCCCCATCATAGCCCCAACTATTTCAATTTACTCTCCAACTGCACATTTCACAAGAGTCGGGCGGGATTTGGATTCGGACTCGAGTCGATTCGAAATGCATTTGGCGCCATTTGGCCGCTCAGTACTTATATTTTTAAACGCATCAGCGACAACAAGACCGAAAGTCGTCACACATCCGTCCATCACACATTGGGGGCCATTACACTGAGAGAAAAATAATATAAAAGAAAATAGAGGGACTTTAAGATATAGTTCTTGTTCAATAAAATATAATTCATACAATTCAGTAAGAAAAAATACTTCAAAATTGAATTGAAGACTAATATTTTCTCTCACTGTACCCCACAAATGATGAATGGGGCAGTGTATTTTTTTTTTGGTGGGGCAACAGAGCAAGAGAGACAGCTGCCCAGAGACAGAGACAGAACCAGCAGACGTCAGGCAGACAGCCGATGCGATGCAGTTGCTGCCCCGATGGCGTTACATGATTTGTAATATCAGCAAACAGTCGTCACAGAAACGGAATTACGACGAGATCAGCATGTGCATAAATGGAATCCGGTTCGGCTTCTAGACTGCCAGCAAAAAAAATATGTTTATTTTTAAAAATATTCAGCAGATTATCATCTGTCGTATGCTGCACTCCGATGAATGAACGAGTTTATTGCCTTGAAAGCTGGCCAAGAAAATTGCCAGAATTTGTTGGCTTCTGGCACAAAAATTTACAAACAATAAATGAGTTTTCAAAGAATTTATGAAAATTTTAGTTTCACAAATTGCATAATAAACAGGAAAATTATTAAATAATTTTTGAATAAAATTTTAAAGGTCTGGTGAGGTTCAGAATCTGTTTCGGCAAACGGAACCAAGATGGAAAGAGGGAGCCTCTGGAGAAAGAGGAAATTGTGTGGAATAAACACCCGCCGACAAACACACAGATACAATGGCAGACACAGATACAGATACAGATACACGATCAGTCCGAAACTGAGAGAATCACATATATTTGGCGGATAGCAACCCTGCAGTTCCAGTGTTGAGGAGTTCCTTGTGGAACTCTCCATTACCTGCTCACCATACATGAGGAATTCCCCAGTGCTGGTATATGAAATTCGTTAAGGAATTTTTGTATGGGATGTCCTATGCATCGGTGACCTGGGGAATTTTCTCCCTAACTGGTTAGGGAATTTCCCCAGGAATTCCTGCAAAGAAATCCTAGGGAAGGTGTTTGGTATTCTTTGCAAAGAACTCATCAAAGAACTCCTTGGTCATTTTTTGCAAAAAAATCTCTGGGAAGACATTTTGAAAAAAAATCATTGTCTATTTTTAGAAACCCACCACACCAATGTTTTTATGTATTAATTTGTTTGTTTTCGCAAATGTAAACGAGTTTAAATGTTAAGAAAAATTTTACAAATATCATAAACTACATTGTAATTATTTTTACTTACTCTTGCCTGGACTGGGATTCGAACCTCCGTGCTATTGTTTAATAGACCAACATGCAAGCCTCTAAGCTACCAAGGAATCGCGCGTAGATTGCGATTGACAATAATATGACTCTACAAAGGTGTATATATCAATCAATCTGAATTATTTTTTAAATCCCCATTTAAAAAAAAGAATAAATGTAAAATGTTATATTGAGGTTGCGATATTAAAAAAAAATAAAAGTAAACATAAAGAAAACTCATAATATTCATAGTCTTCCAGTGGGAATCGAACCAACGATCTAGGATTAACAGGCAGACATCTTAACCATTGAACCATTGGGTTAAAGTTTCACGCGAAAAATATTTAGAAACCCTAGAATATGTGATCATACTCTCCCTCTCCACTCACTTACTTTGCTGAGAGAATTTTTTTCTCTCATCGACTGTCTTTGCATTTTCTATTGTTTTTAAAGACGTTGCATCTCACTCTTTTCTCAGTGTGTCCCCCTCTATCGTTGAGGAATATTTTCCTTAGTGAGTTTTTGGTACTGCAGGGAAATTACGCACTTAAAGTGCTCGCCAAATGACAGGAAACGCGTCATTTTTACGAACTTCAAATTACAATTTTTACGTTTCGTTGTCTTTCGAGATGTTTTTTTTAAGGAGACTGTGATGTCTGTGTGCCGCTTTAGTGGCAGCTACTAAGTGGCAAGAACGAGGGTCCGCCGTAGGAGTGCAAAGTGCAGAAACTCACGCACTTAAAGCTATTTATTTTTGGTGAATGTAATTAAAAGTGGCGCATGTATGGCACATTTCCTCATTTATCTGTTTGACTTTTGAGCATTTCCTTGAAAAGGAGAAAAATATATATATAGGAAAGGAAGGGCACTTTTGGGGGCAGGGGTTGGTCACATCCTGTGTGCGCAGGCGGTTGGCGGATATGCGATCGTTGCACCGCCGACGACTCTGACTTCCTGCCATTGACTTTGTCAAATAGTAACTGAAAACCATTTCCCTTTCCCTTTTTTTTTCTTTATAATTTTTTTTTGTTTTTTCCACCATCCACCAAACAAAGCGAAGCGTGAAAAACAATCAACTGAAAATAAGGCGACGCGTGCTCAGCACGAGCTACCGATCACCCGAATGTCATTGCCATATGCCATATAGTATTTAGTGTATTTCTGATATCTGGCTGACAAACACGAATCAATCACATCGAATCGAGGAAGGCCGGAAGCCCCTCTCACCCAGATCATCCCTTTGCTGACTAATCCCGCTTGGCTTTTCCGCTTTTCCCCTCGCGTGGGAGTGGGAAGTCGGAACTTTGTTTTCATTGAAAGCGGAAGTTGATTAAACTATCATTGTCAGAGATAATCTAAACATTTTATAAATCATATATATGGATTCTCTCAGTGTAGAATATATGCCATGCCGCCCTGCCTCATGGGTGGCCTTCTTCCCCATTTTATTTTCCATTTTCAATTAAAATTGAACCGAAATAATTGAATTCAAAGAGCAACTACAATTATGTTAGCTGAGAGCCTGCTGGGCGACTGGACCGCCCCAAGATCAGGAAAACTTGAGGCTTCTCTGTGGGTCATTCTCCAGCCAGACGGGGGGCTCCTCCAAGGGCTTTGTTATTCTCATCTAATGGTGTCTAAGATGTCGCTTCATATGCATTTCGGATAGTTTATGGCATCCCCTGACTGACTCACGTGGACTGTGTTCTGATAGCTTTCTCTATAGGGTCTCCAATAGGGATAGGGATAATTTATACAGCCTCTCGAGAAATACATTTCTCTTTTAAGTTTAAGTAAAAAAAAGAAGTAGAACTCCAAGAGTCTTCCTTCCTTTTTATATATTTTTCGTGGGAATTTCTGAGCTGAACTGAGACACCACCGGCAATGAACTGTGTAATTA
The DNA here is from genome assembly GCA_021223865.1 of Drosophila pandora. Taxonomy (NCBI): domain Eukaryota; kingdom Metazoa; phylum Arthropoda; class Insecta; order Diptera; family Drosophilidae; genus Drosophila; species Drosophila pandora. The sequence continues at coordinate 4,220,533 of JAJJHT010017475.1, forward strand.
AAACTTCTGCCAGCTCCTTACGCATTTCCTTCAACGGAAGCTCCCTGTCGCTTATTCCGGAAAACTATTAAAGGTTCCCTTTCGGTTTGGACTCAGAAATCTCAGAGCCAGGGCTTCCGTTGCCATTTGCCATTTCCATTCCCATATTCTTACCCGCATTTCGCATTGACACCTTTTATGATCCGACGGCGGATGTTTTGCTTGTTTCTTGATGTTTTTTTGTTTGGACCCCCTTCTATATATTCATTTTGATTCCCATTTTTATGGGCTCTTTGTTTTGCTCACCGTTTTCGCAGCTGCCAATTGGGCTGGTAATTATTTCCGCTCCGCCTCTGTTCTGACCCCCATTTGGAATCTGAAATCCGGAGCCGGCAGAACCAACCAGCTCCGGTAATCGGGCTCTGCCTGGGTTTCTATGTCAGCCAGAGCCACATGCCGCTATATACCCCCGGTCATTAGCCACGACCCGCCACGTCCCCGCCTTCGGGATGCCCCACTCCCCCCCTAGATCGATATGACAGACTTCCAGCTTGGTAATGATTATTCAGCGCTTCCTTTCGCGTGCGATCCGCCACGATGCTAATGACGCCCCATTCCGGCAACAAGGTCACATTTGATAACAGTGTATCAATTGGGGCGCACAGAGGGAGGGGTTGGGGGGTAGGCTCAATACCCATAAGTTTATAAATTTTGTTTATTTTTTATTATTTATTGTTTATTACAAAGAAGTCCCGCACATGTAGCCCATGTTACTAAGAATCTCAATGACCTACAGAGGTGTCTATATTAATTATTCAAAATTAAATAATTCCACAAAAAATGTTTAGGTTATTTCCAAAACAAAATTATTACTGAGAAATATATATTAGGAATGTTTTAATCATTTTGTTTTATTTTTCTTTATAATTTTAATCAGCAAACATTAAAAATAATGAAAACATTAGGGTGGTTTAGAACTCATACAAATATTAAAAAAATATATATTAAAAGCCAATAAAGTGATAGTCTTTAGTATAGTCTTATAATATTTTGTGAAGAACCCAAGCCTCTATCTACAATGATTGCAAACTGAATGACTAATTCAACATACCCTGTAACCTGTAAGCATTGGGGGTCATCACACTTGTGTACAACTCGGCGTATGCGTGTTATTATTTGTTTTAGTATTTATACGTCCGTTTTTGTTATTATTTTTGCCGTTTTTGCTGTTTCTGCTGTTATTGCGATTAACGCAATTGCCGGCTTGTGAAAGCATTTCCGTTGCACTAACCTACCCACTGAGTCACATCCATTAATCAGCAATTTCTGTATCGCTCTCTTCTCCTCCAGACAAGAACCGAAACCGCACTACAATGCAAGTGGAGTCCAGTTACTCGAAATACGCCGGACGTGTGCCGCCATTGGACCTCTCTCAGGTGAACGCCAGCCAGGATCTGTGGAGTGGCAGTGGAGTGGCCACAACGCCTTCCTCTAAGAGGCACCTCCATCATCCCTACCAGATGCTGGACAAGTGCCGAGGTGGGGGAGTGGTATCCCTGATCAGTTCCTCCGCCACCTCCGACGACAACAATAACCGACTTCTGGGCACGGACGATGCCGGCATGACGAGTCTGCTCCATCCCATTGGCTCCGATGGCCTGCCCCTGGATCCGCGCGACTGGACGCGAGCGGATGTCTGGAAGTGGCTCATTAACATGGCCGTCTCCGAGGGCCTGGAAGTGACGCCCGAACTGCCCCAGAAGTTCCCCATGAACGGCAAGGCGCTGTGCCTCATGAGTCTGGACATGTACCTGTGCCGCGTCCCAGTCGGCGGCAAGATGCTCTACCGGGACTTCCGGGTGCGACTCGCCCGGGCCATGGCCCTGCTCTCATAATCCGTATCCCACGGATGCACACGCAGCTATCCCTCACACGGTTGTACATATGTATCTCTAGAGTTCGCTTAGCCTAAGCTATATACTATTGTTAGTTGTAATGCCTAGTCGATAGATACTTGATAGCTAAGTCTTTAGCCATAACTGATCCTGCATTTCAATGTCAAAGATTGCTCCGCGGAGGAGTGAAGCAGAAACTGAAGAGAAGTTCGAATGCTGTCCTATTAGATTGATAAGTTTTGAATCCGATGATGAAAATATAAATATATAAAATGAAATTTTATAAAGAAAAGCAAATGGTTTTTATTTGAAGAGGGATTCTTAACATAGAATAGAAAGAGATTTTTGAGTCTTCAGACCTTAGAAGTTTAAAGAAGATCTTCAGTCCAAGTTCCTTTCCTTGAAAAAAAAAAAAAAAGCACCTATACCCCTCAGTATTTTATTTGAGATTTTAACTATGAGATCATAAGAAAAATATTCTCCAGCGTCCATTGATTACCAAAGCTAATAGATATGTATCTCAATATACCCCTTTGTCTGCACTTCTGTTTATTCTAAAATAAAACCCATTTTCCCAAGTAATTTCCAAATTGCCCATTAAATATAAAGTTCTGGTCTTGGGCAATACTTCGTTTTGGTGTTTGGGGTCCTAGTCCTAATGTTCTGTTTATGTCTTTCACAATTCCCGCCAGACAACTGGCATTGACAAGTGAAAAACGCTTGCCCAATTAGCACATCATTAAGTCCCAGGCAATTGCCACGACTTGAGATATATATTTTGGGGAAAGGGGAGACTGGCTGTATACTCCGCGGGGGCAAGTGCAATAAACTCTTTGTTATTCTTGGCCAGAAGTTAATGCTAACATTTGTTTAGGCCCCATAGGCCATACATAGATTACCCAAAAAGTGTTTATTTTCCAAAGACTTTTCTCATCGCAGTGTGAGGGTTGGGGGAAACTGGAGTTATTCATTTTCTAAATGGAATTTCCACCATTTAATTTTCGGATGTTGCAAAAAAAAAAAAAAACAAAAAGCAACCCAACAATTATGACAACAATAACAATAACGATAACGGATAACGATAATCAGCATCGGTAGTCAAATAGAACCCGGATAGATACAAAGATACATCCGTGAGTGGGTGAACAAGCGGGACGGCTAGATCGGTGGCATATATATACAAAAATTCAAAGCGCTCCATCCGCCCGTGCATCCGCTCATTTCATTTAGGTTTTTCTTTTTGTGCCTTCTATGAATGAACAGGCACACCGATGCATAGATACATAGATACATAGATACACGGATACAGATACAGATACAGATACCTATTCAGATACAGATACGCGATGTTTTGATGCTCTTCCTGCTGCTTGGGTCTGGGGCTTGGGGTTTTGCTTTTTCTGCTCCATGTGGCTCATTGTCGCTTGTCGCTTGTCGGTTTTCAGTTTTCAGTTTTCGGTTTTGTAAGTTTGCATTTAATGCAGTTTGGTTCGAGTTCTCGGTTTTCGGTTTGTCGGTAGCATCCGGGATGTAGTTAAAGGTAAAGGAAGTGAGACAAATGACCCATCCCGGCCGCTTTACCTTGTAAACACAAAACCCAGACAAGACAGGCCAACCCGAACTGAAACGGCAACAGATGTCGCACCTCGACACATGCCACAACAAGGGGCACAGGGCATCATGTCCAGCAGCTGACACCCCCAGAGTCTTAGTTCCAAAAAAAATAAATAAATGCAATCCCAAGATGATTTCCAAAGATGTTTGTGGTGTTACAAGAAGGCTAAACATCAGGTATCACTTTTTTTAATAAAATAAGATTTAAACATAATAAGATTTCAGGAGTATGGGGTATAATTATTAAAATTTTCAGGTAGTTTTTAGAGCGATCCTTAGAAGCAAAGACTTATAGGAATTATTTATAGTTTAAGCTTAGTTGTTAGTATTTTCAATTAATTTTATTATATACTATGAAGTTATCTCTTTTTAATCCACCGATGAGTCTTCTGACCTCCTTGTAGAGGTCTGTCTTGTGGCGCTGTGATTCATTGGAGTCTTCCCGCTTACTTCATCGGTTAGGCATCTTCTGATCAAGATATATATAATATATACTACTATATAATCTACTACTACTACTATATACGAATGGAGTGAGCAAAACAAAACTGTGAATCATATAAATCATATAAAGACTGGGAAAATTGAGGAAATGCCGCTTATGTAAAGTAGAATATCCGCCGGCAGGCGAACGGAAGACGAGGTGCGAAAACAATAAAACCGGATAGAGAGAGGGGAAGAGAGTGTGTCAGAGACGGAAGTGGACAGGGACGGAAACTGTCCGTCGATCGACCAAACCTCAAACACTAAGCCAAGCCAAACCAAACATCAAATACTGAAACCACACAATCACAATCCCAATTTCAGCTACCGGGCTTCAGTTGCCAATTTATTGAAATGCTTTTTCCGTTTTTTCCGCTTTTCCGGCGCTTGCCTTGCCGCGTAATTGAATTTTGTTTCGGGGAGGAAATGACTAGACCAAAAAACCAGAAAAATATAAAAGAAAGATTCTATTCAGTCCCTTCAAGTGGATGGGCCTTCCTCGAGAAACGAGGAAGCTCCAGTTGAAAAGGAACAAGTGGCCGGTCTCGATGGGATGGTGCAATGGAAATGTGGATATTCTAAGACTCTTGAACTCCAGAACAGCAATGTTATATTTTTTAATTAGTTCATTGCCTGTAGAGGGCCAGATCCAGTGGCTGGGTGCTATATTTCCCACGAAACTCCGTCTCCATTGGCGTTTGGGGGTAAACAAATGAAGAAGTGAATCAACAGAATACATGGGGCATGTGTGGGGAAAGAGTTTTGGGAGCCACACACAATGCCTTTTCCCCGATGGGATTGGATGGGACGGGACGGGATGAGGGCCACTTGTTGTTTGGTTGTTTGGCTGTCTGATGTCTTGTTTGTTTGTTTGTTCTGGTTCGACGAAAAAAAAAAAAAAACCGATATGCTAAACATGTTTGGGCCAACGAACAAGGGATCTCAATAAAATACGATCCGGGCTTATTGATCTGCAGGCTGCAGGTGATTCACAAAACCGGACGACATAAAATAAATATCTGAAAGCCATTTTTCCAACACCATCACACTGCCGAGTGATAAATGGAAAAAAATAAGAATTTTAAATTCCTCCAGAAACTTGCAGGCGGTCCCCAGCGGGGTTAAGGTAATATGTGGAAATTTAATTACCAAAATTTCACATCTAAGACTTAAGAGCCCACCCAGGGGTCTAGATTCTTTTCCATTAACATCCGTTGGCAGTTGAAGAAAATGTATTTCTCAGCGAATTCAAGAGCACTCGAGGTTCAGCGGATTGGGTTTCTGTTTTTTTTTGTTTCAAGCTCTTGTTTTTTTCGGTTTTTTTTGGGCATATTTTGAAGTCAAGTTGGTTCTCACTCCCACGCTTCGGGGAGTTGTGGAAAAGCTGTGTGTGAAATGTGTCTTTTGAGGGAAATGCTGAAGACCCACAGTCTCAGGGGCAGTCAAAGAAACTGTCATTGCCAAGCACAGAACCCACACACTCGGATACAGATACAAAAACAAATACAGATACAGATTGAGATACAGATACACTTGGCAACATGGGAGAATTTTATGCATAGAGAGCAGAGCAATCTGATTGCCACACACCAGAAGAAGTTCATGGGAACGAACTTTGCGGCTCGGCCAAGCCAAGTGTGAAGCTAGAGAGAGAAGGAGAAAGGTGGAGAAGGAGTCAGAAGGGGCAGCTATCCCCTCCCCGTCGTTGCAACAAGTGCATTCATCTAATAGATACGAGTCGCCGCCATGAATACGATAATTAATGGGATCCTACATTCATTCATGATTTTATTCCTTGTCAAATGCAAACAAGTCCAGAGAGATTGTAAATGACTTGGAGTCGAAAAAGATACATTACATTTTGAAAAAAATTGTACATAAAATTATGTATAAAAATAAAAGAATATAAATAGATTTAGGAATATATTTAGGACAATAAAGTTTAAGACTTTAAACCTTAAGACTAAAAACCAATAAATGGTTTCTGGAAAAGTGTTTTCTTTTGAGAAAGTAAAAGAGTACCATAAACTATAAGTTAGTGAAAAGTTTGTATATCTACAATATCCCTATAATATATATTACTATAAGATATACATACTATCTTCTATAGAAACTGTTAAAAATATCTCTCTAAAATGTATCTAAAAAGAAAGATTTTAAAACAGGGCTCTTGGGCGATTATATAGAAACGTATTGTAGTTCTTTATTAAATGGCTTAAATTATAAAGAATATCCTGTTTCTTTCTGTGCACTTTTTGAAAAAAAAAAGACAAAACTGTCTTCCTGCTCTTCCTGGACTTCCCATCCAATTGCTTGCTTATGCAAGGCAACAGATACTGTGTGGGCGTGTCATCACTTTCAATTTTGCGGCCAATTTGAGTGACACTTTCTGCCTGTTTGTCACGCCGCTGGCGTAGCCAAAGATTGTGGCACAAACGGGGTGGCATGGAGTGACGAAGCCCAGGAACGGGGCTATAGCCAGGAGGCCTAGGCAAGACGCAACTTTGTGTCTGGTCGTCGTCTGCGGCGCATCCGTTTCCTGCGCATAAATTTTAATGAGCGAGCCAGTTCAGTTTCCCCCATCCTCCCCAGGCACACTCTATCAATTGAAGATCCAAGAAACAACTCTGAAAACGGTTAACAGGAAACCCTTTGAGTTGTATTTTTTTTTCGTATTTTTATTGTTATGGTGTCTTGCATTATTTTCTTACCTTGACTTTCGCGACTCGAACACAAAGTCACGGCAATGTTGGCCATAAATTGGCACAACCAGTTTGGCCACGGGAGAAAACAAAAGAAAAGCCAAGGCAATGGCCAAACGGCCGAATGGATGAGGCTTTTACTGGCTTTCCCAACCATGAAATTCGTGCAAAAAACACGTCAGCAGGAATGTGGCTTAGTAGACTGATCGACAGGTGGAGTATCTTATAAAGAGAGTATAAAGTATTTAATTAAATCTAAGAGGAACTATATATCTAAAAATATAAGATTATGGATCTACATATAAGATAAAAAACCAAGAACTATCTTTACAATATTATCTTAAGTACCTTTTTAAGTTATCAAAAAACACTCACTCTTTTAAAAACTTCAATCAATTTGAATAATTTCTCAAGAAATATTTAAAACCAAAAAATATAATAAAATAGTGCCCTAAACCTCAAAGCTTTTTTGATAAATGTGTCATAAATTTTGTTTTTGTTAAATAGTCTCTGTTTTAATTTTTATTAATCACTTTATCAGGGTGAGTTATGGTATTATGAGTTGTTGGGGAAACCTTTTCTTTATCAGAGTGACTTTTGGAACAACTGCCCTGTATGGTTTGAGGAAGTTCTTTGTTTACTCCAAAGTCCAGCATACCCAGGGAGCTCTAGGACCTGGTGGAGGTTTTTCTGCTTAAGTTTTTGGCCACACACCGACCGCTGCTCCATTGGCAACAAAGTGAAACTAGTTTTTCAGGTTCGGCGCATGGCCACTCGGCTGATAACAACAATTGCAATGCGACGGACGTCGGCGCATGCGCGCCACTCTTGCATTCCTGGAGCAGCTCTGGGTGCTGGAGCCACTCGCTCCTCTCTCTACCCCCTCTTGGCGAGGCATTTGTGGAATTTTAATTGCGCAAAAAACGCTGCAAAAAAGAACTGCAAATGCAATTGGAACTGAGACGATGGGCTTGGGGGTCTGAGGGTCTTCACAGCCTGGATGTGGGACTGAGACGTTGAATGATGGGCACTGGGTGGTTAGATTGCTGCAAGTGAGAACATATCGCGTGATGGTGATAGATATAATGACCATGGATGGGCAAGATCTGGGAAGATCGAGATGATACGGCTGCCACAGTCACCAGAACAAAGCAGAAGCCAGAAAGACTGGGGGACTGGTGGACTGGAGGACTGGAGGACTGGCTGGCTAAATCTTACACGCTGCTCGAATTATAAGTCGTCGACATTCTGCCAGCACAGAAAAATGAGCCAGCATAAATAAACTTAAAGCAAAGCGAAATAGAATAGACATTTGTATCTGTTTGTGTCTGCTGGGGCCTGTCTCTCTGCTGTAATTGAAGTTGCAGAAAGCCAACCAAACAGCTAAACAGCCACAAAAAGTAAACTCAAGAAGGCAACATCGTTGGAAAAACAAAAACAAGAAAAAGTAAAAAAGAATAGTACAAGATGAGGTCTCCACCACCACCAACAGCACCACCACGTAGTCAGTGGAGCGCGAGGCATGGCGCATACGGAAGCCATAAGCTGCAAGAGATTTCTCTTTGGCCCCGCTCGAGTTTCGGCTGTTGAACCCGTCGCACCACTGGAGCATGATCTCTGCTTGAGATTCCTCGCCACCACCTCGCCCGGGGTTAGGAAATCACTTGCCCCCAAAACGTCTTCAAGGATGCGAGCCAACCAAACCAAAAAATCAATCACCCCGCCAGTATTTTGGGGCACCTCAAATGAGGATGCCCCAAAAGACAGACTCAAAAAAAAATCACCGAAAATTACAGGAAGCAAAAGCACTTGCCGAAACGATCGAAAATCATTCAATTACGAGACAGCTGGCATATAAATACAGGGCGGGGCGTTTAATCCCCAATAATTATGTAAATGCACTGGAAATGACAATTACAATTTACATAAAAATCAATGAGAGTCATAAAATCAAATCATTTCAGATTATTTATTCAAATATGTTCAATATTTTCAATTCAAGCCACAATTTTTAAGGCTTAAATTCTTTGAAATATTATATGTACTACAATTTCCATTCAAATTTTACTTTACTGCCTAAGAAAACTTATCTTTTATACCTTAATTATACTATTTTTCATAGGTAGTTGTTAATAAATATACGTTTTTTATAATAATTTGTTTCTGTGTTTACGAAACTGGAGCAACAGGAACTTAATAAGGTCAAAGGCAGGTGCCTGAATTTATGACAGGATGCAAGATGCAAAAATCAAGGGTATCCTGGATGAGGTCAGGATATTTAAAAGGGCCTACCTCGTTTTATGTAACGTAAATAAAACTTGAAAATTAACATTAAAATACATTAAATATATGTTTAAAAAATTAACATTAAATATATGTTTTCAAGCGAGACAACATTTCTTTTCATGAAGAATCTGGTCGGATAATGATAAAAATTAGAAGTTTTACCTCAATATATTGACATTTATTCATTTTTGAAACCAAGAATAGGAAAAAAAGATCAAAGAATAATGAAATATGATTCTAATATGTCTGACCGTCTAATATGTCTGACCGTTAAAAATAAAAACACCTACCAACACTGTCAAAGTGTATTCCATAGATGGCGCCGTCATCCTATATATCGATTATAATATCGATACTATTGATTTTCACCCACCTCTATATCTAGACTTAACAGACTGCGGTATTTTTTCAAAACACTGTTTGGTCCCACTGCTAAATCATCGAGTAAACTGCACTGAAAAAGGTGAAATACGAAATGCGCCACGCATAAACAAAGAAACAAAGCAACAAGAACTGGAATTCTAGAAAGCGAACTGCCAACGCAATCGGGCCAATGAGTATCAACCTGTGCGTGGAGACGCTTAACACAACGCTGCAGGCAATTGCCCGACAAGTAGAGCTCTTTGCTGGCGTTGCTCTGAAGGCAGCCGTCGACTTGCGTGGAAGTCTGGAGTCTCTGACCGGCGACTACCGCTGGGAAAACGGACCCATCGCCTTCAGCGACCTACAGGCGACGTTGCTGAAAGTCCTACTAGTCCTGCTGCTCGGCACCTGTGTTCTCATCGGCTACTCCTGGTCCGTCTACGGCCAAGTCATCACCGAGAAGTTTGTCAGGCCAAGTAGGCATCCAAATCGGGGGGCATTTTTTCGACCGATTGGAATAATGTGATCCTTTTCAGGTACGCTAAAGGAAATCGAGGAGCTGAAATTGTCGGTGGCCAAGTTGAAGTTGCCCAAGGAACACTCGCCGCGTATTTAGAGCCAGGATGTCGAAAATAAAAAAGTTCTTTGCGAGGAAGAAGGAGGAGGCGTCTGCTTTCAAGGTATAGATTACTGGCGATTGCGTAGTAACCTTGTTGACTCATCTGTTTAAGCTACCTTGGTCTACCCAACCTTTAAACTTCATAGTTCCCTTCCAAAATGTCCGAATAGCAACCAAATACTAAATAAATTCATGTTTTTTGAACCCACAACAGCTAAAGCTCACAGGCAGCACCATGGGCGAGGGACACAAGCTGAACGCTCCGAAACAAGAGGCTCCGGCCAGCAGCAAATCCCGGAAAAAGTACGAAGCCTACGTCCCGCCCAAACGCAATGAGCTTAGCAATGAGGCAAGAGCAGCTGCCAACGCTGCTTTGGCGCGCATCGACAAGAAGAACTCGCGAGAATTCAACACTTCGATGGCGGCCGTCAAGGCGCAGGCCAAACGCGAGCTGGAAGCAGAGAGGCGTCAGAAGGAGGAGGAGCTGGCCAGTGCAGAGGCCAAGGCATCGACCACTACCACATCGGCCGGGGATAATCGAAACCTGGCTTGCGAGGGAGTTTTCTTCCGCTGTCCCATGATCAGCGACGAGCTGCTACCGAAGCAGGAGTGGAAGGTCAGGATCAAGGAGTTCCTGTACCAACAGCTCGAGACGGATCGCGGTCTCACCGGGTGTCTCATCATCCACAACTGTAACCCGAAGGAGAAGGCCGACGAGTGCATAGCCACGTTAATCCGGTATTTGGAAAACCTCATAAACAATCCCACGGAGGAGAAGTTCTGCAAGATTCGCATGACCAACAAGATCTTCAGCGAAAAGGTGCGATATGTGGAGGGTGCCTTGGACGTTTTGCAGGCAGCTGGCTTCAATGAAGTGGAAATGGATGGGGAGCCGTTTTTGATTTGGACCCGTGAGCGAACAGAGCAAGATCTCGATCTTCCCACATTGGTGGATGCCCTCAAGAACTCGGAGATCATTCCATTGGAACTGGATCGCAACATTAAGGTGTTGTTGCCTTCGCAGGCACGCCGTGTTGCTCTACCCGACGATTTTTACCGCATGACACCGGCGGATATTAAAAAAGAGCAGCAGCTGAGAACCGAGGCGATGGAGAAGTCTCAGATGCTGATGACTAAGGCCATGAGGGAGCGCGAGGAGCAGCGTAACTTGCGCATGTATCGTTACGCTTTAGTAAGAGTCAAATTTCCCAATGGATTGTTTATACAAGTAAGTTATCAGGTGCGATTCTCATGAAGTTGGACTATAAATATAATACAATCTGTTTTCTAGGGAACCTTCAACGTTTATGAGAAGATTTCCGATGTTGTAGAGTTTGTGCAGTCCTGTCTGGCAGACGAAACACTTTTATTTACCCTTATTGCCGCCAATGAGGGGCGGTTCGGCGAAGAAGACATGGAAAAGACTTTATTCGACTGCAAGTGAGTTTCAAAAACAAATTATCAAAGAATCACAGAGTAAAATGACATACTTCTCTTACATTTAGACTCATTCCCAACTCTCTGATGCTGTTCAGCGCCGATGAGGTCTCGAAACCCGTCGAGGCCGACTTAAACTACTTAAAGGAGGAGCTTCTTATGTTGGTGCAGGACATGTAGTAGCAGTTTCCACAACCTAATCAGCGATACTTGTCTCTAACTTTATACCTTACAGAGCTGTTGTTATTTATTGCATTCAAAACTATTATTCGAAATTAATATATAAACGCACTTTACAAAAAATCCAAACCGTGTTATTTTTATTAGAGATTGACCCACTGTGCCGACAACAGCTGTTTAGTATTTTTTACTTTTGGTATTTTTGCAGGGATTTTTTAGAGTTTCTAGTATACGGTCACACTTAGTGCAGAAATAAACAACAATTGCTAGCTAGCAAGTAAAAATTAGCAAAAGACCTTAAAATATGAGCTTAAATAACGAATTGTGAGAAATAAGTGGTAGTGTGATCATCGACGGACCATCTGGTGCTATGTAAATGTGAGTGGTCTTTTGTCTCAACCATGAATCATCCTGCCAACAAACAATAACAAAGTCGGCCAATTGGTCTTGCCTGCTCGCTTCCGAAATGGGCCTAATGATTGCCTAAGCAGGGGAATTCGGGGATGGAAATGCAATAAATAATGCCTTTAATAAGCGGGTGAGATGTTCCGCCTGTTTAGGAATGTTCTCCCTTTACACTTTGCTCTCCAATCAACATTGTAACTTCCCTCGTCAGGCGTCACTCGGTCCGATGATCATTATCGAATTATTGGCGTGGTGGTCCATGTGGGTGCTATTTGTTAATGTTAAGTTATGGAACGCTAATTAGGGATTCTGTCCAGAAGCTGTCACGCATAGCCAGGGGCTACTGGGTTTTAAATATTACCAGTACTCTGGTTCCCTTCTAGTCCCTAAAGCTTCTAGTCACTAGAGTCTGTTTTAAGCCCCTTTATTCCCTAAAAAACAAACAGTTAAAACAGAATTTAATGAACCAATTAAATAGTTGGCCCACACTGTCTATGAAAGCTGAAAAGACCGTAAAAGAAAAGGCCAAAATAAGAAGAAAAGCGCCTGGCAAGAGGAGCAAATGGAGGCCAAAACCCAAGCCCTGGCCATTGGCAATTTGGCGTAAATCTCGCTTGATCTTGGGAAAAAGTAAATAGAAAAGCAGCCAAAATCAAACATTAATGAATCTTTTTCGGGGGAGCTGCAAGCAAGCTCAGCTCAGGGCTTAAATTAAACCGAAAGCAATCGCGCCAAATCGAAACACGCAGCCGGGCCAGAGGAAGGGAGTGGAGGCCAGCCTGTAAGCCATCGCATAAATTGGCCCAGGACGGAGCTGGAGCTGGAGCTAGACCCGAAGCTGATGCTGCAGCCAAAGATTTCATTGTTGGCCATTGCTTATTATGGCCTGGCATCGGATCTAGGCCTTCATTAAACGGCCGAAAGCAACTGCAACTTAAGCCATTCGATGGAGGAGGCCCTGAGTTCATCCATAGCCGCCGAGATGCTGCTGCAGAGCTGGTGCGTGAGATATGCATTATTTATCTAACGAAATTTTTCTCATTTCAACTTCGGCGTCCCGAACCCGACTTCCTGGTTGGGTTGCTTGGCCAAGACTCTCTGCCGTGTCCAGATGGCCAGCTAAATTCCAAAATGATACGAATAGTTGGGCTCTACTGTGTCGGGGAGATAGCGAGAGAAATATGTGGGACATCCTTAGACCCGGCTTGTTTCGGGTTGCAGGTTGCAACCTGCACGTGCCTCGTCGGGCCGTGTTGGCTGATTGAACGATTGAAAGATCATCACCCGGCGCGATAGAGAGGCAGAGACGGATAGCAACCAGGATAATAACGATGATGAGGTGCAAATTGGCGCTGCCATGAAATTGCAAATCAACTTTTTCGACTCCCGATAGCACTTCATTCTAAATTGTTTGCTCAACCCGGCAGCATCAGCAGCATCTGCAGCATCTATCCTGGCATTTGTGTTCAAATTGCAAATCGAATTCGCCAATTGCTGCTTGCCTCTTGCAACTCCAACGCAGCTGATTTGTTTTTGTGGTTGCCACAAACCCACCAAACCCTGCAAACCACACACAACATCAACAGCACAACAGCAACAATTTCGAGCACGCCCTTTAACAAGCATTTAGCCTGCCCTTCCAAGCTCGTGACCCTCTCCACTACCTTCTCAGGGGAGAACTCAGTCCAATATGCTGGCAAGTTTATGACCCAGCCTCGAAATTGAAGTGGAAATCGGTTAGCAGTGGGTTCCCTTTTCGATTTGTTTTTATCGCTCCACGCAGGCGCAAAGGCAAGCGCCCTCCATTTACATATTTCTGCCTGCATTTGAACTCTGATCCTGGTCGCAGGGGAATCCGATCAGTTTCCTAAACCCCAAACCCTAAACCCTATTCTGTAGAGCAGCAGCTGTGTCCGGAAATACTTCCTCTGTGACAAGGAAAACAAATAAATAGCAATAATTAAGGCTTTTGCTTTAATTAACACTTTTGAACTTGAAGATTGAATGAAATGGGAAGAAATAGGAAATATACTTTGAAGAAAACCGCAAGAGAAGTACTCTATTCTTTATTATTAACTTTTATATTAATTTATGTGATGATATATAGAGTATAGAGAGATATATTTTACTGAAAATATGATACCCGGTACTCCTAAGACTCATAAGAACTACAAGTACCGGGTATAAATTACTAACATTTTCTTCTATATCTAATATTTTATTTAAAAACAACCAGTAGTAACTAGTTTTTAAACTAAAATCATTAATTAAACGCTTTTATTTTCATGAGAAACCCAATCGCTAAGCCCAATTGTACTCTTTCCTGGAACCTATCACAATTTGCAATCAAATAAGAACTTCCGGGCGATTCAGCGAGTGTTTTATGAATGAAAATCTTGTCCCATTGTCTCATCCAGTCCAGCACCCCAGTGGATGTCCATCTCGATCTCCAGCTCCTCCGCTCGTCACGCTCATCGCCAATTAGTGCAATCAACTGTGGTGGTAGGAGGTTGTGGAGGAGGAGGAGGCCCTGGGCAGATCAATGGGTCTGGAACTTGGTCAGCCCCCGAGCCTAGACACTTGCCAGGGAAATCTTACAGAGTTCAAAACTTGATAAGATTAATTAACAGGCTCTACTTGCTGTGGCAGTCCATGTAACATGGTTTTGAAAGCCTTGAAACATCTCAGATATCTTAAAAAAATTATAACAATTGAGGAGCTAAACACCAGTTAGGCGGACAGCTTGAATAATTTATTTATAAATTCTGTTGCAAAATAAAAACAATTTCCACCAATTTGAAAATGCCAAGAGTATGCCGCTAAATGCCGTGTCTCTTTTGATTAAACAACATAATTAAAATGCCAAGGTATTGCAGAAACAGAAACTGAATGGAAATTTAATCAACTATCAGGTATATAGCTTGTATAATTTATATCGTATATATACGATACCCCCCACTACTGGCCAAATCCCCTACCATCTCAGAGACTCTTGCAGTCTTACAGTCAATTTCAAATACATTTGCAATTTGTCAAATTTCGGGTAGCCATCGATTGGCAAGATAAATTAATTTCGGCATCGATTTGATCGCTTGTCTTTTGGTTTTGCATGGGCGTGTGGAGAAGGGGTTGACTCTGGACTGGTGAAAAAGGGGGGAGGACTGTGGCTTAGACCATGTTAGCCGGCACCCGACATGGCCTGGCTCTGGCTCTGGCTCTGGCTCATTGTAAATGTGCTTTAATGACCACTGGTCAGCAAATCTCATTTTTTGTCGTCGCTCGGACTCCAATGGACCTCATGCTGCCTCACACACACACACTAGATAGAGATGGGGATATGGGGAGTGAAAGAGTGGACCTGATGCTGGCTTGGCAAACATTTCTTGTACCTGTTCCTTGTGTTTCCCCCCTTCTGGGCAGCTGCCCCTGGCCAAAATAATGACCACTGTCCACATGGTGCAAAATTAGACATATTTTCTTCTTACTTCGGGTGCCCCTCCAGCCCCAGCCTCTCTGCCACTTGGTGGCAGTGGCTTCTTCTTCATCTTTGTTCACCTTTTGCATTTATTTTCAACACCAAAAAGTTTTAGATTTGGCTTTGAACGCAACTGGCAACTGGCGAGAAAAATGACATTACAAATTGGGGGACATTTGTCTAATTAAATCCCTGCCTGCCTGCCTGCCTGGCTGCTCCAATAACGAGAGCTTAGATTACAATTTCCATTCCCAGCGGTGCGTAATGGCTTTTGTCCTTCTGGCCAGGATCAACTGCAATTTGTGGGAAATTGAGTTTGAATTGGGGGGCTAAGGATGGGAGGGTCTGAGATGGATTATATAAACAAAAGGGGTGGCACTTTGGTCTAGTTTTGAGGTGTTTTTTTTTGTTCTAAAATAAGGAATATTAACAAGACTCAGAACCCTATGAAAACCTATAGAAATATTGTTCATATATGGGTTTAATTAATTCTTTCAATAACTGACAAATATCATAATTCATTTCTTACAATTTTTATGTTTTTTTCCCTTTGTGAGTAACTGAGAAATAGGGGCGAATCCCAAGTCTGTTTGTTGTACATAACCACTGGCCACTGACCAATTAGAGGACCAAAAGCGATGCAACCCCATCTCCAGGAGTGACCACAAGCCACAGTGGACCAGCATCTAATAAAATTAAGCCAAAATCGAACTGGTAGCCACTCAATCACTCCGACTCATTGTTCCTTACACTTTTGACTCAAACTGGAAAACCACTCAGAGCTCAACTGATAGGAACACGTGTTGCTCTGTGCTGCTGTCCCACTCTGGTTGCTAGAGTTGGGGGGGCCACTCTCGCCAGAGAGAAGATTGGGGCTCTAACTGGGAGAGGGAGAGACTTGAGGGTCCCATTGGGTTTGCCGGCAGCAAGCATGCGCTCCCTTTCCCACCACCAGTCATCGGGCTGTAGCAAAGGCACTGGCGCTGGCGCTCCTCCACGGTCTTGCTCTTTTATTTGTTTGCCTTTCCGGCTAGGCTCCATGGCTCAGCTCAGTCGCATTTGAGTCTCATTCCGGTTTGGCAGGCGAACCGAGTTGAGCGCCTCCCGTCCGTGTCGCTGAAATTGCAGTGTACTCGCTTCAGTGTTCCCCCCCTTGCCTCTGGGATAAAAAAGCAACAATTAAAAAACAAAGTTCAATTACGAAAAAAGGTTTTTTAAAAAACCCAGAATTGCCGTCGGCTTAGTGTCTAAAGTGAAAGAATTAAATACAAATTAAAACTAAAAGTAAAAGACAAGACATCCCAATCCAGTGCAGTGTTTTATTGAAATAATTGTAAGTTCTAGAATCTAAAAGATAATACCCCAATATAGCTACAAAAATCGAAAGTGAATTGGGAGTCTATCGCTGGTTCCATCCGCTTTCGAGATTTGATTTCTCAGATTTAGAAGAAATAACAAAAAAAAAGCATAGAATCTCTTATCGCATTGCCCGAAGATCGTTAATATTAATGGCCTGCCGAGATGAGAATGGGGATTGGAATCATATTCGGAGCTGACAAGGAGCCCAGTCATGACACTGATAAGCCCGGCCAGAGTATGCATCAGAGATCTATACTCGAGTTGGTTGCCTGCTCCATTGAGACTGTGGCATCTTATCTATAGGAGGGACTTTCCCCCACCTATCGATCACTCTTCACTCTTCCCTCTGGCCCTCTGGTCTGGCCCCCCTCCTCTGGCAAGGAGCCTCTGGAAATTAATAACTTTTGTGAGAACAACTGGCAGCCAGCCGGCGCACAGCGAATTCATGTCCGAGTGATTAAATTAATTAATGATATAGACACACTGCGCAATAGTGTCCAGTGTCCACTCCGCCGCCGAAGGAGTACATCTTGCGGTGTATCTTTCCCCGTTTTTTTTTTTTTTTTGCGGATTTCGATCCTGCAGCGAACAGCGCGCCACATGATGCTGGGATCTCTCTTCCAGAGTCTTGGCCAGCAGAGGCGAGCAGATCGTTGTCTTAACTTGTCGTACACGATGTCTTATACATGTAGCAACAATTTATTTCCATCGCCGGCCGATGGAGGATCGATCCGATGATCGCTGGCCACTGAGGCTCTGGTGCTATCCCCGGCGATCAATCAAGCCCGGCTGGATGATCAATATTATCCAGCCTAGTCTAAAAATAATTGTGGTCTGGAGTGGCCTGGCTGGGTTGGCTGCATAAATTGGCTTTAACTAAAAAGCTATCTATAAGGGATTAAGTTAAATTTAAGAAAATGAAGTCACTTGAATATTATTTTCAATCGAGTGGAAAAATCAGAAAATGAAAACAAATACTATATGAAGCTTAATCACTTTAATCTAATCTATTTTTTATTATTTTTTCATTAAAAAAACACTATAAACAAATTATTTTTAAATATAAGTATTAATTAAAATTGCCAACGCCAGGCATTCCTCTCGACTTTATAAACAAATTAGTTTTAAGAGCATAATTTTATACAAAGATGGGTTTCAAAAAGTATCTTAAAGTGCCAAGTATCTACATATCTCTAAGTAGCTCTAAGCCTTGTTTATAAAGATATCTTTAGACTTAGTTTTCTGGCCAGATGTTGGAACATCTCATTCGACTTGGCTTTTTGGTTGGTTAACACTTTACGACTTGTGTAATTAGTTTTTCTCTCGAAGATCTTTTATGGCAGCCGCCAGACCAGACCCTACAGAAGATCCAAATATATGTACTTGCACCACCACCACCACCACCCCGGCAACCGAAACTCTCTCCCCAGTTACATGTCCCCAAAAAAAAAAGATGCCATTAAAAATTGGAGTAACTGTTTTTCCAACTAATACCTGTGTCCAAAGCGCTAATTGAAGGCAACTCCGTTGGAGATCTGGCCAAGATGTCTAGCTCACCAGGGGCCACAGGGGGTCAGAGTTCTTTCGGTTATAGACGGACTCGGAGTCTCAAATCCGAAAAAGCTGAGACTCTCCACCCGACTGACGACAAGTGCCTACTACACCTCTTTCGAGTAAACTGTCAAAGGCAGCTTGTTGATGGCCCGAGCATGTTAACAGCCTCCGAAGTTGAATTAATTAAACTAACTCTGAGGTGCACAGCCCCCTTGGCCAGGCCGTCCGAGCCGTCCAGGCTGTCCGGGTGATTGCAACTCAATTTGTACCTTTCCAAATTGGTCAGTGTAACCCGAGGCCAGTGGTTCTACCTTTTTGGCCCTGACTGGCAGGCTGCCCACTCGTCACAGGTCCTTACAAGAAAAGGACATAATTGCTGCAATAGATTCTCCACAGAAGTTGAAAGGTTGCCCCAAGAAAGGACTTAAAAACAGGGAGGTAGAGGTTGGTGGAGATGCACAGTAAACAAATTTATTAAATTTTAAACCTAAAATAGTCTAATAAATATTTAAATATTCTATCTCCACTAATCTATCCCTTCACCGTAGCATCTCATTTGTTCAACATTTTAATTTCCTGTCGCAACTCTGTCCTGGAGGTCAGAGATTTTCTAAAGCTTCAGTAACCATCCAACCAGGCATCCTTCCCACCCTGCCACCCACCCATCACCTCATAGCCCTGGAGTATTGATTGGAATATTCATTGAATAGTTTTTAAGCTGATTTATATGCCATTGTGTGTGTCTGTGGGTGCTGTCGATTTAATAAATATTTAATTTCAACTCTGAGCCCTGCTGATGGCTGCTCCTAAATCCACACATAAAAGATTCAATCAACCGATGCAGGAGGAGGATGGAGGTGGAGGCTTTGGCGGCAATGATGATGATGTTATTGTTGCTAAGCCTGCGTCCGAGTATTAATAATGCCCGGAGAAGGATAATGCCGGTCAGAACGAGCTCCTGAGACATCGTAATTTGCAAAATGCACAATCGCTTCCTATAAATCATGCCACAGAGACACACACACCAAGATGCTGAAGCGAAGCAGGAGCGTCGATGGAAATCTATTCAGATCGCACCGCACCGGTCACAAATATATATTTCACCTGGCCAAATCATAAAAGTTCTTTCAGGGCCTTTCAAAGCCCCCAGCAACAAAGCCGCCTGGCTGCTATCAATCTCAGGTGAAATGGAGCTGCGTCCGCCGCGGCCATTAGATGCTTCGCCAGCGATGCTTTTCGGTCCCAGCTCCCACTGCTTCGGCTTCGGCTTCAGTCCGAGAGGCCCACAACCAACAATCCCAGTCCCATTGAAACCAAGCCAGTTCCCCAGTCTTTCCAGGCCAGGCCAGGCAGCTCCGCTCAAAGGAAAGCGCCCGTCGCAATAGATCGCACATTGCAGATAGAGGCGTGCCTGCCACTCTGGTCCACAGAGTCCACGGAGATTCATCTCTAGGTAGTGGCCATTGAATGCCCTTACAATAAATGGTAGAGGAAATATATTCCTATAAGAAAAATGTATATAGGAACAGGATAAGAGCACTAATCTAGAAGTAACTTGGAAGTCATAGGGATAGTATAATAGATCTCAGAGGAAAAGGTGCTCTAATATCTTATTCCCAGTAAAAATTATGAAATATGGAAAGTGATTACAAGTTTATAAGATCATTTATTAGATACTAGTACTAAGAATATTTTGTCAAAGAAGTATATTTGTTTTAGAAATCCCAGGAAAAGGTTTTTAGATTTGAATCATAATACTACTGTTGGCATCTTTCAGAAGTTAATGGTTCTCTCTATTTTTATATCATAAACTATTAAGGTACAAATAATATCAAATTGAAACACTTTGAACTATTTAGTAAGTAATACTCCTAGTCACACTTATTCAAACCCCCTTAAAATTAATAAATACCCTTACCTTCGAAAGGGTATCCCCAAAGGCAAAGCCAAACAATGCGCTGCAATTTCTGGCCACAAAGGATGAACGCAGCGCGTATGCCGAGCAGAAAATAAAAGAAAGAGCTGGGATACTACTTGGCGGCTTGGTGGCAAGGAGGAGACTGGCCGGGGCAGTTGCAGTTGCAGCCTCGAAGCTGCAAGAGTCGCACATTCGGCGAGCGCCTTCAGCAGTTGTTATAAATTATAGTGCCGCATGCGGAATGAATGCCCAAGATCAGGCCTGTGGAGGTGGCTGTGCCGGTGGGGGAGTACATATACTCTGCACCACCGAAACGAAGGGGGAGGGCCGATTGGGCGGCTGGGCGGCTATAAAAACAAACCTCCGCCCCCGCACGTAGCCGGCTAATGTTGTTGCTGTCGTTGTTGCTGCATGTTGCATGTTGTCTGTTGTCTGTTGTCGGTTGCCTGTTGCCTGTTTCTGTTGCTGTTGCAGCAAAATATTTAACAGTGTACCGCTATAAAATTTGGTATTCCAAGACGAAACCGAGATGCCGCCACTAAGCACTGAGAGAAATAACTTTATAATTAAAATAAAAAAAAGAAAGTAATAGTTGTAGGCTATTAGTTTTGAATGCTTTGAAAAACCTACCTATTAGATTAATATTTTAGTTAAAAATTTAAAGATATTTCATCTTTAAGACCTCATTGTTCTCTGTGTAGTTTGGTGGTGCAGTGGTTCCGTCGGTGGTGCAGCAGTTGGGTTGTAGCCAACCATTACCATTACCACGTTGTAGGCATGTTGTAAATGCCAGTCGACTGCTGTGGATTTTTGTCGTTTCTTGGAGCTGCTGCTGCTTCGGCTGTTGCCAAAGTTTATAGTGTGTGGCAGTGTGTGTGTGTTTTGGCCATAAAAACAGAAATGAGCCCACGGAGAACATGTCCAATTGCGCTAAAAAAATATATTCTACGCTGGCGGCGCATCAGACAAGACGATCCTTGATCGGAATTTCCATGAAATGTTTTAGGTTTTCACTGAAATTCTTCGCAGTTCAGTAGAGGATAGTTTTCTATTTATTTGGGGTTATAAATCAGTTAGTTATTAACAAGCTTTATAAGCCCTATAGCCCCAGAAGTTCACACAATATCGACAAACATCCCATCAAAAGTCGAGAAGATTTCCGAGAATCTCATTGCAAATCAGCGGCTCATTCGGTCAGACCGTAAAAGTCAAACGAGTTTAAGTTAGTTAGAGTAAGTCAGACTTTGGTTTCCGCTAATGCAAACCGAATGGCAGTGGCAGCAGTATTTGACGAGTGCAACTGCGGTGGAGAGGACAAACAAAGTGCCGCGGTTGTCAAGCCACCAGCCACCAGGCACCAGAAACAGCAACAACCACTGAGAAGAAATATAAAGAAAATACGACTCTGTCTGCGACTGTGTGCTATGCTAATTACTGGACATGACGGCAGCACAACGCTTTTGGAATCGGGGGCCTCATCCAATCCCAGTTCCCAGTCCCCAGTCCTCATCCCCAGACCATGTGAACAAAAGGCGCAAACTTTTACGCACACTCTGCTCTTCGGGTTTTCGACTCAGACTCGCAGTCGCAGTCGCACTCGCATTTGCATTTGCATAATCAGCCATAAAAATAAAAATAAAAACTTAAAAAAAAAGGCAAAAAGTTAAGGAGTAAAATGTAAAAAAAAAACAAGCAGCTGGCAAAAAAAGAGTCTCAGAGACAGAGGCAACTTAGCAGATACTACACGACAGGCCGAGGCAACCTCAGAAGACAATTCGAACTTGGTAATGGAACAGAAGACTCGGCGAGAATTTCCTTTTCGGCAAAGTCTGGTCTGCAAAATAGTGCCAAGAAGATGACACTAAATGGGACTTAAATCCTAGAACCAAGTCTATGATATATCTTTATTGAAAGCCCTATATAATTGCCTTTCAACAACTGACACTCCCCAGATCTGAGATGATTGACAAGCAGGTTTTCTTGGCAGAACTTCCAGCTATTCTTTCCTGCATTCATAATTCAATTGAACGATGACAGTATGTGTATAATGAACCTATCATCATTAATCATTATCTGGATGAAATAGAATTATCGACTTGAATTGCTGATTTGAAAACACAGAGCAACAGGGGAGCTCCGAGCAGCAATTCTAATTAGAGCTATTCACCGCCGACTTTGGAAACTTTTGATTCCACTTTTATTTGATTTTTTTGGGAGGTTTTTTGTGTTTTGTTTTTAGGTCTAGCATTGGCATCTTCTGCTAAGTAGAGAGAGACTCTGAAAAAAAGCCAAAGACACGATAAACATGGCCAGAAATGTCAACTTCAATTTAGTTTGTTCCTTTTAGCCACAGAGCCAGTTGTGGTTGTTATTTTTGGCATCCCGAAACGTTGTAAGCCGCCAGAGAGGAACACGAAGCCCGGCTTCCACTTCCAAATGTAAACTTTCGTTTTTGTTTTTTGGCTTCGTTTCGGTGGGGCGCTTGTCTTCTGGGCCATTTCTGGAGGAGATCGGAAGGAAGGAAGGAAGAGGTTGCCTCGGACTCGGCCTCGGCCTCACGATATTTGCGTGCCAAAGCGAAATTGTGTGGAAGTCAATTGGCAGTCACGTTTGGGCCAAATCTGTTTCTGGCCTGGACCAGGGCCAAAACCATCCTCTCCGCAGCTGGGGCTCCAAATTAAATTGTCAGTCTCCGAGGGTCTTCCACGAGGGCGAGATGGATAAGCTGTGGATTCAACCATGGATTAAGTTATTTATTGATCGACAAACGATTAAAATTAATTTTCGAAACAGGAGTTTCAATTAGACAGGTTTTCTTGGTTTTCTACACTTTAAATAACAAATAAATGCCTTTTAAACTGAAAGGCTAATAATAAATAATAAATATTTTGTATTTGTTAGCAACAAACTTAAGAGTTTATTTAGAATTTAACACTTGAATATTTGTTTAGTGAATAGAGTAGATAGTAGCTAGCAATTATTTGCATATTTTATAAAGAAAACTTAAAGCAAAGAATCCCCTTTTTCTCTCTGTGGACAAAAAGGAAAATCACGAACCCGGAAGAAGGCCAGACTCAGCCTCAGCCTCAGATTCAGATTCAGATCCAGCGGAGCTCTCGAAGCCCAGTGCTTCCCCTGTCACATGTTGCTGTTGGGCCTGCCTGCTTTTCCGCCTGCAATTTCTTCATTTCGGCCGCCCACCAAAAAGGCCTCAAACGGAGGCCTCCTGTACCAACGGATGGATGCCAAAGAACCGGTTGTTGTTATTTATTTTGTGTGTGTTTTTTTGGCCAAAAATTTGTTCGCGCTTGTTGACAATTCGTGTCGTGTAAGGGCTGCCCGAAGAATTTCAAATGTTTCCATGACTGGCCCTCTCGGATGGCCAGTGGAGGCTCTAAAAAAAAGTAATTTTTTGTTGGACTTCGGACGGATGGGTCTGACAGACTGAGTGTAAATTACATTGCCAGAACCAGAAGACCAGAAAAGTAGCAGTTTGGAGCTGTTGCGGCTGTCAGTTGCTGTTCTGGCTGCACTCGTCAAAATTGCAATCAATCATTTGGCCAAGAATGCCCGGCTCCATCTCGGAGCCAGACCAGGCCTGGCCTGCAGTAGACAAATGGAACCTGTTTTTGTGGCCAGGCCAGGCACTTGAGCTATCAGTGTTAAATCTACAAGATCATTTTCCCCGCTCGGCCGCAAACCCATAATTTGTGATTGTTATAAGACCGAACCGTAACGAGTTCTCCGGAGTGGACTCCGTAATAGACTCGTCGCCCGGCCTAATGAATTGAAACGTTTCTGATGGCCTTGTTTGCTGCGTTCCTGCCATCGATCACGCTTGCCTTTGGACTGTTTGTGTGGATTGAGGACTCTTCTCTTTATTCTTTACAGCCCGAGTGACTTTTCTCGGGATTCAGGTTCTCCTATCAACCAGAGGGAATCTCTAGCACTGGCACGAAGTGACTGGCAAGACCGCCCGCCCGGCCAGAGTCAAACAGAACTTTTGGGCCTTTGATTAGGAATCAGTTTTGGGGGAAACTCGGTCATCCTCACCAGCCTCACCTACATAGATCTGGGTCTTCTTGAGTTCCTTGGCCAGCCAGCCCATTTCCATTGACGAGGCAGAGAGAGAAACGTCTTCAAAAAAGAGTCTTTTAAACTTAAAGTAAAGGTACTCAGAGATGATTCATTTCCGTTTAGAAATTTGTTTTAAAAATAGCTTTATAGACATTCTTATCTGGCACCTTGTCTCTTAGAAGAAACAGTGCTACTTATTATTAAAATAATTTATAATCTAACTCTATATTTATTTTTCCTGTGCAGCCATCCATCCTTTGGTTTGGCTTGCAGAGCGCGCCTATCGCCAACTGTCATCATTTTCAAATTATTTCTCGTTGAATATCTAATCAAGATTCATGCATGATCGCGGCTAAATTGCTTCCAGGCTGGCAGAGGAGGACTGGCTGGAGCCCAACTATTGCCCGGCTATCCTAGCTGAGCTCCTCTTAGGCCCCAGCACCCAAGCGAGCTCTTCACGTTTTTCTGTTTGATTTTTCCACAAACATTTTCCATTGTTTTCCGCCCCGAGTCGACTTAATAGTGTTGTTCCTGGCTGCCATTCTTACCTGGGCCTGGTCCTCTGTTCCTCTGGGTCTGTGTATTTATTTTTCCAACCATTTTTGTCTATTTTTGGGAGTCTGACAACGAATTCTGCATCGGAAATTAGCCCTGACAATTGTTTTTCGAGACAGTTTCCATGTACTTTTCCGTGGCGCATGTAATCATTTATGTTTATGAGTCTGGTTGTTATTTTACTCGTACGAGTACGACGGCATACTTGAACTTTAGCTTGTCTTATTTCGCTTAATTGAAACTAGACAGCATCCGTAGGTAAATAATTCAATTACCAGCCGAGGCGCTGACTCAGCTCGAATTGCAATTGCATCTGACGATCGATGGGATGGGAGAACGGGAACAGGGTGCTCCACTCCAGCTCTCATATTATTAAATTCTATTAAATTTGTTGTTCATTTGGTGGTTAATTCGATGTCGCCGCCACTTGGTGGTTATTAACTTTCGTGTGACATCTGTGACTTTGGGTGTTTGCCTCAATTGGCCGTCATATGGGCTGGCTACTTGGCTACTTGGCTACTGCCTAGTGGGTATCACTCCGTAAATTGATGACCTCCCCCGGTGACCCTCTAATTGTTTTATTAGATTTCACACAACCCGGCCACGAGCCAGCAATGGATGACTCCTCCAGCTCCTCCTCTGGAGGCCTCTGAAGGCACGCCTCTGCGAACCAATTTCAGGGTGTCCATTGTTGGTTAACTCTGGGGAAGGTACTGGGGGAATCGAATCAGCCTCGGGCCCCCAACTTTTGACATTTTTATTTGCCCGTTCTGTGCACACACATACATTTATTTGTATTTTTTTTTGTTTAATTTACGAGTCAGGCATGGAGGGATCGAGGTGTAAACATATTTCTTCAGCACCACGGCTCGGAAATTATTATCAAAAATGCAAATCTTCGACGGTTGCGGGCATCGTAAATTGATTTTTATGCTCTTGCTTCTGTTGGAGTCTGAGAAGTGCACAGAAAATAATATTCTACAGAGATTTGAGGCTTAAATTAGTTACTAGACTTCAAAACAATCTTGTTAGTTCTCCCCTTAGTGTAAAATATTGCTCATCCCTTTATCATTCCAATTCACTAATTTTATTAGTTTTGGATTTTTCTTACAGTTGCCTGCTACTCGTCTTGCCCAAGACAGACTCCAAGTAATTGAAATTGAATCCTGGAATAGAGGAAGCCCCCTAAGAACCAACAGAGCCAGCCACAATGGTGCTCGTTTTGAATGGAGTGCTGCAGGACGACTGCCCCATGGACACCAACAGCCTGTTCCTGCAGCATCCCGTCTACAGAGACTACGCCCAGCAGCTGCACTCCATCCAGGCCAAGTCGGTGGGTCCGGTGGGTCTGCTGTACGTCGGACAGCGTGAACTGGCCGCCTCCGCCCCGCACGATAAGCACGTCAACATTATTGGTGCCGACGATGCCACCACCTGTATTATCGTTGTCGTCCGCCACTCGGGTGCGTACAACTCTCCACCATAAATTAGAATCATTTTAGCTCATTAACCCGGATTGTTTCCTATTTCCTGACAGGTTCGGGCGCAGTGGCAATGGCCCACTTCGATGGCAGCGGCGTAGATGAGGCTGTGTGCACTATGGTGTCCCGGGTGCAGGAGCTGGCCGTGGGCTATCCAGAGGGTCGCATCGAGTTGCAGTTGATTGGTGGCTATCGAGATGCCAAAGGCTATGGCGAGGATGTATTCTACAGCATAATGCGTAAGTTTTCATGTTCTTTTCTTAAAGTCTCTTTACTAATTGGTTCATTTTCTTTCAGAATCATTCCACAATCACCATCTGGAGATCGACCTGACGCAGGCTTGCGTTGGCGACCTAAACACCATGATGCGCGGCGAGATCAACTGTCCCATTATCTATGGCGTGGGAGTCAATATCAAGACTGGCGAGATCTTTCCGGCCACCTTCCCGGACAGAGGGCCGGACCGGGAGCTGCGCGATGCTCGCATTTTCATGGGAGCCCAGTCGGTGGGTAGTCCTCTCCACTAGTCATTACATTCAACTAATATCAATCTTTTAATAGGTTTTGGATGTCTATGACTCTTCGCTGGGAATGCTGCGAATCGGTCCCTTCAACTATGATCCGTTGCGCGGCGCCGACCTGTGGCTCTCCCAGACAGATGAGTTTCTGCTGCAACACCTGTCCTCCAGCCCAGACGTGGAGCCGCCACACTTTGCGCCACAGGTACGTTCAGAGACTCCCGCTGGGGCATGGCGTGATCTAATTGCCTGCCGTCTTCTCGTTTCAGACGCGTGCCACCATCAAGTTTATACAGGAGAACCAGTTCCCCGCCGTCACGGTTTTCAGGGACAATCGGCCGCGCTACTACCGGCGGGACGATGCCACGGGGTGCTGGGTGCCGGTTAGATATTAAAGCTTTTAGTTCATAAGTGCTTAGTTGTTACACAATTCAAGAAAGTGTCGCCGATGTTTTAATTGTTTGGTGCATGTGTTACGAGTTATTATCGCTCCTCCGCAACTCATTTTCAACTGCTTCCCGCTTGCCTTTGTTTCACTTTTAATCGTTGAGTTAATTGAGTATTGGCCTGTAATTGTCCTAGAAAAAATGCGAAACGATCCAATAGCCATTGCAGTCAATTAATGCGAAGCGAACGTAAATAATCTCCCTCTTTTCCCAACTAGAAGCAAGATTGAGTTCCGATGTGCACTGGACGGAGATGCTGGGACGAGCCTTAGAAATGGATCTGAAAGTGAACGCGATAATTATATAATTATCAAATATATATAATTCTAACTGCATATGTATATAGGTATATATATATATGTATGTTTGTATACACCCGCAGTAGCAAACCTAATATTTAAAATAGAGATCCTTAGCAAAATATATACGCGTAAACACATGTAAACGAAACGAAACGATTTCGAATACAATCATTTTAGCCCGTACTTGTAAACTGTAATCAAAATTGTAAGAAAAATATAGAAATGGCATGGCTATACATATTATAAAAAATCTTCATTTTTTGTGATTATTCCAGACATCGAAGGGGGCCGTATTGTCCTGCCATGGACTTTCAACCAAATATCCCCTAGAAAATTTCAATAACAATTTTGAAAATATTGTTTTTTCTTAGGTTTTGATGCAGATTTATGGGAAATTGATCCTCAAATCGTTAAAGGTATTCCGCTCGAGAATCGGATGAAAATTGGCCAAAATATAGCTTTCGCAGTGGGTCAAATTGGGGTATTCGTGGATTTTGAACATTTTAAAGGGGACCCATCAGGAAAATTGAAAAAAAATCGAAAAAATATTTTGTCTTCAGATTTTGATGCAGATTTTTGGAGAATCGATCCACAAATCGTTTAAGGTATTCCGCTCGAGAATCGGATGGAAATTGGCCAAGATATAGCCTTCGCAGTGGGTCAAATTGGAGCATCCATGGATTTTAAACATTTTAAAGGGGACCCATCAGGAAAATTGACAAAAATTCGAAAAAATATTATGTCTTCAGATTTTGATGCAGATTTTTGGAGAATCGATCCACAAATCGTTTAAGGTATTCCGCTCGAGAATCGGATGAAAATTGGCCAAGATATAGCCTTCGCAGTGGGTCAAATTGGAGCATCCATGGATTTTCAACATTTTAAAGGGGACTCATCAGGAAAATTGAGAAAAATTCGAAAAAAAAGTTTGTTCTCAGATTTTGATGCAGATTTTTGGAGAATCAATCCACAAATCGTTTAAGCTACGCCGCTCGAGAATCGGATGAAAATAGGCCAAGATATAGCCTTCGCAGTGGGTCAAATTGGGGTATCCGTGGATTTTGAACATTTTAAAGGGGACCCATCAGGAAAATTGACAAAAATTCGAAAAAATATTTTGTCTTCAGATTTTGATGCAGATTTATGGAGAATCGGATGGAAATTTGCCAAGATATAGCCTTCGCAGTGGGTCAAATTGGAGCATCCATGGATTTTAAACATTTTAAAGGGGACCCATCAGGAAAATTGACAAAAATTCGAAAAAATATTTTGTCTTCAGATTTTGATGCAGATTTATGGAGAATCGATCCACAAATCGTTTAAGCTACGCTGCTCGAGAATCGGATGAAAATTGGCCAAGATATAGCCTTCGCAGTGGGTCAAATTGGAGCATCCATGGATTTTCAACATTTTAAAGGGGACCCATCAGGAAAATTGACAAAAATTCGAAAAAATATTTTGTCTTCAGATTTTGATGCAGATTTATGGAGAATCGATCCACAAATCGTTTAAGCTACGCCGCTCGAGAATCGGATGAAAATTGGCCAAGATATAGCCTTTGCAGTGGGTCAAATTGGGGTATCCGTGGATTTTGAACATTTTAAAGGGGACCCATCAGGAAAATTGAGAAAAAATCGAAAAAATATTTTGTTCTCAGATTTTGATGCAGATTTATGGAGAATCAATCCACAAATCGTTTAAGGTATTCCGCTCGAGAATCGGATGGAAATTGGCCAAGATATAGCTTTCTCAGTGGGAGGTCTAGAAAATTTTACAAAAAAATTGAATGAATATTTTGTTGCTAGATTTTAAGGCAGCAAAATGATGACGGTTGAATATACATAGATATCGTAAAGTATTGAAAAGAGGTTACATATGTTGCAGCTTCATAGCCAATTAAAATTTAAAAATTAATTAAAGGTCCCTAATATATTAAAAAAATATTACTATGTTTCCCCTTTTTTAATTTTTTGCGCGGTTGGTGAAACATAACCTAAGATGGTATGTGCTTAACAGCATATGTTAGCAACAGAGAAATTTTAACAGAATCGGGGACTTTTCAACACTGAATTCTAGTGTTGTTTCTAGCTGTAAAAAAGCTTGTAAATTGCCAAGCTGGCAGCACTGTCGTCGTCGTTGTGGAAAAGTTGGTCGCAGTGGTACTTTCTGATTTCACATTCATTTCGCGTCTAATTAATTGCTTCTTATACTACGATTTAACTACCACGGCTCACAGCCAATACGGGTGGAGCCTTGCCGAGCAGGCCCGCTTCCTTTGAGCACCCCAAGAAATTCAAAAGACTGAAACCCCCGAAACTACAAAAATCGCTGCACCTGCACACATAGACGTGTATGCATCGCGATTTTCAACATCACTAGCAATCGAAAGACTTTCTTCCATTTAATAGAGTAACCTGAAAGGCCCCCGCAGCCATTTAACGATAAACTGTGCCACACTCTACCCCCAGAACGACCGTCCGCAAAGCAAATAGAATTAAATAACAGGGAAGAGATAGCCAACAAGTAAAGTGGGGCGCGCAGGGCGTTATTTCAGAGTTTCGCTTTAAGTCTGGACAACGACGACGACAAAACGTAAGTGGAATTTCTTAATAGCTTGTTGTCTTAGCACGAAAATTGAAAGAAAACACTGAGCCAACTCACACAGATGTGTGGTTTCTGGTTCCAAGAAAGTGCATGTGGCTGTCAAGGAATTTGTCAGTTAAGTTCCAGGGCTGCCACACTTTTTGACTAACGGTTCATTTTCCTCATAAAAGCTTCCTGTGTTTGGCGTCGTGACGCTGCTTTCGCTTTTTTTTACTAACAATTTTTGAAATTTTGTTGTGTTTTAGCGAAAATTTGTAACCATGAACGGGCAGAGCCCATCAAAGGTGGATCTGTACATCACACACCTGGATCACGTTGGCCCGTACCTGAAGATATACGGCCAGGTCAACAGAGATGCCGCCTTCTTAGTTAGCAAGCGGATCGAGCAGGTGCTGCCCACATGCTTCGCTATCGAGCCAAGCTGGTCTGTGGAGCGCCAGCAGGCGTTGCTTACGCCTGGCACATTCTGTGTCTTCAAGAGAACAAATGGACCCGCACCCGGAGATCTGGAGTATATGCGTACCCGGGTGGTGAGTGCCGAACTGGAGGGCACCAAGATGCGCACTGAAATCGAGTACCTAGACTACGGATTCAAGCGCATGGTAGATAGCCATGATGTGAGTTCTACAAGCCACCTTTAAAAAGGAACAAAACTAATCCATTACCTCTCATCTCCTTCCCAGTTAATGTTCCCCAAACAGCCAAAGCTGCTACAGAACCTTCCACTGCTCTGCACGCAGTACATAGTCCTCGGCATTTGTGCCGAGTGGGATCAGTCCGATCTAGCAGTGGTCCAGAAGCTGATCGTCAACCAGACCGTCCACATCGACATCGATCCGACGCAGATCTGTGGACAGAAGTTCGCCCGAGTGCGCTGGAACGATTTCGAGCTTAGCGAGTTCTTGGTTCAGCAGAAACATATCGGCGCCGCACTGGCCAACCAGCTCATGATGGACCATTGCAAGAAGCTGTGGAAGGATGTGCCGCAGTCCCCACCCGAGGAGAAGAACAACAACAGCATCCAGGGCACAAAGACACCCATGGACATAGCCAGGGAGCAGTTAGCTTCTCGCAGATCCTTGGCCGCTCGCCTGGATGCCCAGCGTTCTGTGAACGTCACGCCCCCACGGCCCCTGAATGCGGAAGCAGCTGACTTTTCGACTAAACAGCTGCCTCTAACCAATGTGGTATGTTATAGCTCCATTTCCCAGAAGCTAATTCTATAAACAAGCTTTGTTTTTGCAGACAAATGTGCAGGTGCTAACCACAAGCCTGGCCAATACTCAGAAGCCGGCATTTGTGCCGGGAAATCCTTACAATCGTGCCAATTACCAGCCCGCCGAGCCGGCTGCTAACCAACCTTATGTGCCCAAGTCCCAGCCCCGATCGATCCACAACTATTACAATGTTCGACTGAACAAACCGGTGCAGAACATGCCACCACCCCTTCCACTGCTGCCGTTTAAGCCAAGCTCAAACCAGCAGCCGAACTACGTGCCCCTGAGCTATGCTCCGCGTTTTACGCCACCGCCGCACATGGCCCTGTCGCAGCGAGCGGTGCAGCCTACCATTCCCGCTTTCCGAAGTACCAGCCTAACTGTGGGCCTCACCTACGATGTGTCTGTCAGCTATGTGGAGAACGGGCCGCACTTGTTCTGGGTGCAGTTGAAGAGCTCCGACAACGACCTGGACTCCATGATGGGCCAGATCGAGCGGATGCGCCTGCAGCCCTTGGCCAAATCTCCTGAAGTGGGAGCAGCATGTGTGGCCCGCTTCACGGAGGACAGACACTTCTATCGCGCCCTGATCAGCGCCGTTTACGATCAACGCTACCGCGTCGTGTACATCGACTACGGCAACTCGGAGCTGCTGGCCATCAGCGACATTTACCAAATACCCCCTGAGCTGCTTCAGATCAAGCCGTTTGCCTTCCGTTTCGCGTTGGCCGGCACCAAGGAGATTGAGCCGATTGACGAGAGCATGAAGCAGATCTTCAAGAACTCCGCCTTGTATAATAGCTTCCAGCTCACCGTGCAAGCACCGGAAAGCGTGGGTTCCATGCAGACCTGCCATCTAAGCCAACAAGTAAGTAGGATGATTATCCAACCAATCTTAGTGCCACTAATGAGTTCCTTATTATTTTTAGGGAAAGAGCACCCTAGAGTTCCTGCGGCAGCTGAAGAACTCCCGGCAGGCCTACCCCAAAGCTGAGAACCTTAAAAACGATGACGCCGTGGAAATTCGATACATTGACTCTCCTAGCAACTTTTATGTCCAAAAGGTCTCCAATATCGGGGAGTTTGAACTGCTGATGGACGAGATGTTCTCCTACTATAATGCAAACCAAAAAGTGCCTGACCAACTGGTCCTGGGTGCTCCGTGCATCGTTAAATGCGACCAGGAGTGGTACCGAGCGGAGATCCTCCGCGTTGATGAATCTGTGATTGTCCGCCATGTGGACTTTGGCTATGAGCAGAACGTGAAACGTCATCTGATCGGCCACATTGCCGAGAAGCATCTGAAGATGCCGCGCCAGGCCGTCAAGTGCTGCCTGAAGGGCTTCGAGAACAGCGAACTGAGCAAAGACAAGATCACCGACCAGTTCGAGATGTTGGCCGAGGAGTCCAATATTCGCCGTCGTACCTTTAGCGTTCGAGTCTTTCGCATCGAACCGGACGGCCTCAACGTAGTGAACCTGCTGGCCAAGAACCTGAATGTGATGAAGAAACTGTACAAACTGTCCATGCCCTTCGAGCAGTATCTGTCGCTCGAGAAGGGCCAGTTTAACGGAAATGTTACTCGCACAGAGTCACTGGTCTCCTCCGAATTGGACAAGAGTAACGTCTTGAACTCCACCAGCATTGGGGAGAGCGAGGAACGTTTGCAGTTGGTCCAGCAGCCGAGGGACAAAATGCCTCCAGTCCAATCTGTTGAAGCTCCCAAACAGCAGCCACCTAAGAATGCCAAGCATTCGGGCGACTGGGACAAGCGCAGTTCCACCTCAGCCAGTTCCAAGGAGAGCAAGCGGCAGCAGCAGCAGCAGCCAACCCAGCGCATCGATCACAACCTCGACTCCAGTTTCGAAACCCAGAGCACTGGCAGCTATACCAGCGGAATGAGTTCGCCCCGCAAGGGCAATCGCAATCAGAATGGTCGCTCGCAGACCAATTCGCCCAGGACTCCAAACGGAAAGCAGGAGGCGAACAAAAATCTGTGAGTCAAACTCACAACAACACCAGCCATAACTAACTATTAATTACCATCTCCATCATTCCAGACGCTTCAACGAATCGCCACGGAAGAACCAAGACGGCCAGAACCGAAATTCGCCAAACCAGCGCTCACAGAACGCTCCGCAGGGCTTTGCCCAGAAGCCACAGAGACAGAAGTCTACCTTGGATGGGACCGTCAGTTCGAAGCGTTCCAGCGGCGTGGAGAGCGATGCAGCCTCGACAGCCTCGGAATCTGTTAAGCCCGAGAAGTATGTCCCGTTGGACAAGCCCTACAGCTTGCAGGAAATCAAGACTCCGCTCAAGGAGGTAGCCAGCTTGTCGTGGTGGGTGTCGCCCTTCCAGTTCTATGTGGTATTGAAGTCTGCCGCCACCAAGTACGAGGGTGTGCTGCGCGAAATGCGTCAGTTCTACCGCCAGAAGCAGCACCAGGCTCTTCAGCTGAAGGTGGGCTCCACAGTTGTGGTGCGCCAGCGCAAGGACAATGCCATTCTGCGAGCCACGGTGGTGGCCTGCAACCACATGATTCGCAAGTATCGAGTCTTCTGCGTGGACACCGGCAGCCTGATCACCGTCACCTCGGAGGACTTGTGGCAGCTGGAACAGCGCTTTGCCGATCCCCCCTGCTTGGCGCATCGCTGCAGCTTCCACAGCGTCGTGGCCAATTACGAACCAGGTTACATCGTGGACCGCATGGAGAAGTTTGTGCCCGTCAGTGCCAAAGTGGAGTGCGAGTTTCTATCCAAGGAGAGGACCAGTCACAGCTCAAGTGGCCAGAATAATGTAAGGTCGTACACGGTGAACATGTTTGTGAATGGAACATCGCTGAGGGACACGTTGGTCAAGGCTGAGTTCCTCACTGAGGTGGCACCGGAGGTTCGTCTTAGCCTACTGGCTGGTCAGCAGATCAGGGGCAAGTTCACCTCCATTCGGGATATGCTAAGCTTCAAAGTTCAGCTGGATTACTGCAACAACGTGGACTTCCTGTGCAGCTACGACGACACAAAGTTCGTAAAGTCCAACCCTGATTTGGCCAGACTCTTCAAGGACTTCTACGAGGGCAAGTCGTTTGCATTCAACGTTAAGAGTGTCTGCGAGAACAACATGTGAGT
The DNA here is from genome assembly GCA_021223865.1 of Drosophila pandora. Lineage (NCBI taxonomy): Eukaryota > Metazoa > Arthropoda > Insecta > Diptera > Drosophilidae > Drosophila > Drosophila pandora. The sequence continues at coordinate 4,255,127 of JAJJHT010017475.1, forward strand.
TAGCCTTGAGATTTTGTTGCTAAAAATATGAAATATTAATATTATATTCATTTTCTTAATTAGTATTCACTTGCGACCTGTGATGCCCCTCTTCAAAGATGACCGCAAGGCCTTTGTGTGCGCCCACCCCGTGGTGTTGAGCTGTTTCAAGGCCCTCGTGGTCTACACCTCCAAGCCCTACCGCGTCTTCGTCCAGCCCCAGACCATTGATCGCCTTATGAAGAGTCTCTTGGATGACATGTTTGAGTTTTACGAAGCTAAAGGTGATTGGAGACAGAAGTAAACAATAATATGGCAGAAAGTAATCCCATTTCTCTCAACCAGGCGACCGTCTCAGGAAGTACGATGCCGGACAAGTGTGTGCCGCCCACAGCTCCGATGGCAACTGGTACAGAGCCCGAATCTCTGGCAAGGATTCGAAGGGAGAAAACATCGAGGTCTACTATGTGGACTACGGAAACACCGAAGAAGTAAAGCGAACTGAGTTGAGGGCATTGGACGATCAGTTCTACAAGTTCGCCAGCGGATTTGCTGTCGAGATTAATCTGCCCTTTGGCCGTCCCAGCAATGAGTCCAAGCTGCAAGCGCGCGTCTCTGAAATTCTTCAGGATCAGGTGGTCACAGTAACCTCTATTGAGGTGCGTCGCACCCACATTATAGCCGACATCATCCTGGAGAACAAACAGAGCATTACGGATATGATGAAGGCGGAGAAGCTGATTCCCGGCCAGGACTTGGACTACATGCGCAAGCAGCTGGAGAAGGGCAAGTCACGCAACTACGAGTACATCGAAACGGTGGACCTAACCCACGACGACGACGAGGAGGAAAAGGGACGCAAAGATCAGGGAGGCAGCAGCAAACAGAATTCTCCCAAAAAGAAGCAACAAAACGACAGGGAAAGAGAACCGAAGAAGCCTAAGCCCTCGGAGCCAGCAGTTGCTTCATCGCCAAGTTCATCTCCAGCTAGCAGTCCGAAAAAGGCGCCCACTCCAGTTCCCGTGGAGCCACAGCCGGTCGTCAAGGCAGTCCAGCCCCCAGCTCCACTGGCAGAGCAAGTCGCCAAGCCAGCTGTTGTTGAAAAAGCTCCAGAGCCCGTTCCCGAGCCTGAGAAGCCAACTATTCCTCTAGAGGATCCCTACAAAGACATGGAGAAGGTGGTGCTGAGTCACTGCGACAATCCCGGCCGCTTCTTCGTCCACCCGATCGATCAGTTGGAGAAACTGCATCGCCTCCAGGAGAACCTGCAGATAGTCTCACCCTCTCTCCCGCAACTGAAGGTGTATGTGGATGGGGCTGAGTGCATTTCCATGTATTCCGTGGACAAGAGCTGGTACCGTGCCAAGATCCTGGATGCCGAACTGATGGTGCTCCAGTTCATCGACTTTGGCAACACCGACTGCGTCACTGACACCACGGACGTTAGGGAGAGCATGTGGACGCACATCGATCCGTTCTGCCGGCCCTGCGCCCTGCCCATCAGCCCGAAGGACACCGTCGATTGGGTGGATGCCGCCAACAGAATCTTCAATGAATCGTATACGAAAATTATCCATTACGAGTACCTGTCGCAGGGCGACAGCCAGACGGTCAGCTACGTGAAGCTGTACATCGAGGGCGAGGATGTGGCCAAGAAACTGATAGACGAGGGCTATGCCAAGCCCCTGGAGTACGTGGTCAGTGGCAGCAGCTGCTACATTTCGCACGTGAATGGCATCAATGACTTCTACATCCAGCTGGAGCGGGACTCGAAGGCTCTGGAGCTGATTGAAATGTTTTTGAGGGACAACGAGGAAAAACTGAAGCCGCTGGAGACCTTCGAAAAGGGTGCTATTGTGGCAGCTCTCTTCGAAGACGATGAGCTGCTGTATCGAGCCCAGCTGCTGAGACAACTTTCCGATGCCCGTTATGAAGTGCTCTTCATTGATTATGGCAACACTTCCACCACCTCCAAGTGCCTGATCCTAAGCGAGGAGATAGCCAATCTGCCGAGTCTCTCCAAGAAGTGCTCGCTCCGTCTGCCGCAGGATTATGTCTCCTTTTCGCCGGAGGCTGAGACTAAGTTCGCCGAACTAACCGGCGAAGGCGAGCCGGTGTTCACCACCCAACTTCTGAAGCCCAACAAGGACCATGTCATCATCCATCTTCTCCTGGACGGGGAAAACATCCTGGAGCGACTGCTCCCGTTATGCAGAAAGCGGGAAACAAAGGCGGCCAGCAAGGAGTCGCTGGCGGAGGGATCCGTCACCACCAAGGCGATTATCACGCACGTGGAGAGCACCTCTGAGATGTACCTGCAGTTCAGTGAGAAGGATCCGCTGATGGACAGCATTTGTGACAAGCTAAACGACGGGAACTTAGTGCCCAAGAAGGAGAAGGCCCGGGTTAATGACATGTGCGTGGTCCAGTTCGACTGCGACAAGGAGTTCTATCGCGCCAACATTCTGGAGATTCTGGGGGATAAGTATCGCGTCCAGCTGATAGATTACGGCAACAAGACAGTGGTGGACAAGCTGTACGAGCTGCCCGAGGAGTTTGCTCTCATTCATCCCGTGGCCGAGATCTGCAGCATGGAACCGTGCGTGGACTTTGACAAGAACAAGACACTCGCCCTGGTGACCCTCGATGCGCTGCTGGACAGCTGCAATGGCAACGTGGTGGTGGAGTATGTGGACAAGTCGGCACTTCCGCCAGTTGTTCGATTGAAAACCAAGGACCCGAAGGGTCTGAACATCTACGATCAGTTGAAGAAGCTGATCGAGGCGGAGCTGAAGGTCCTTCAGAAGAAGAACGAGAACTCCGAGTGCATAATCTCGCACGGCAGCTCCCCCAAGAGCTTCTATGTGCAGCTGAAAAATAACTCTGCGGACCTGAATGTGATTGTGAAGGCGCTCGAGGGCCTGAAGAAGGAGGAACTGCTCCACTTGGACAGCAACGACAAGGACCTAATTGGCGTGTGCTTCTCCGAGGAAGAGAAGCCACTCCCACCACTGTTCTATCGCTGCACCATCAAGTCGGTGTCGAAGGACAAGAAGAGCTTTGAGGTATTCTTGGTGGACTACGGCAGCACCATGACCGTGCCAGAGGTCTGGAAGCTGCCACAGGCTATCGGTCACATTCCCGCCTTGGCCCTGCACTGCCAACTGACCGAGATTCCCAAGGATGTGCCGGATGAGAAGCTGAACGAGGCCTTTGCCGTGCTGCTCGAGCAGCACTTCGGCGAGGTCTTCCAAATAACCACACAGCCCAACGAGGAGGAATCGAAACCTCTGTTGGCTGTTTTGCGCCTCAACTACAAGGACTTTGCCCAGGAGTTGGCCAGCACGGTGGCCGGAGTGCAGAAGCCGCTGGAAGCGGAGCTGCACAACTGCATTGTGGTGCAGTACGACGATCCGAGATCGTTCTACGTGCAGATGGAGAGTGATGTGGCGGCGCTGGAGAAGATGACTGATAAGCTGTTGGATGCCGAGCAGGAACTACCTGTGTTCACTGACTTGAAGGTGGGGGCCCTGTGCGTGGCTCAGTTCCCCGAGGACGAGGTCTTCTACCGCGCCGAGATCGTCAAGGTTATGGAGGATGGCAAGTGCGAGGTGCACTTCATCGATTTTGGCAACAATGCGGTGACCCAGCAGTTCCGCCAGCTGCCCGATGACCTGGCCAAGCCGGAGCGCTACAGCAAACACTGCGAGCTGGAAGCGGCGACCATTTCCAAGTGCGATATCGCCCGCCTGCAGACGTTCATCGATACGCGCTTCTCCGAGACATTCCAGGTGGAGATATTGGCCACCAAGGGAGCGGGCACCCATGTCGTACGGCTGTTCTACCAGAGCACCAACATTAGCGAGAAGTTGCGCCTGCAGGACGAGCAGTAATCCTCCCCCGCCACTCGAGGGACATATCCACGAAAAGGATGGCAATTTATGGAGGAAATTGTGATTAGTTTTTGGCTAAAACATGCGTTGTATTATCGACTTAGTTAAACGAGTTAAACTTATTCAAACGACGGAGGCATATATGAGGATACCTCACGATTTGAATTGGCCACGAAGCTTCATTGATTTTTCAAGAAAAACCAAGTGAAAGCTACTTTTTATTTCTAAATAATCAAAGAATACTGAAAAAGGAAGGGAAAACCAACATTATCACCACAAAAAAATGATAAAAACGAAAAAAAAGCGAACAAAAAAAACGAAAAAATAGTAAAAAAAACTCAAAAAAACATACGAAAAAACTTGTAAAACGGAAAAAACACAAAAAAAAAATTTTGAAATCTAGATACAATTTTCACTAACGAATCAGAGTTAGTTAAAGGAAAAGGAAAAGGACGATTTATATTTATATATTTGCTCAACAATTTTATATAATCAACGAAGCGCTGTTGAAGCTAGCGAGTGGAGAAGTGGAGAGAATACTGAACCTCCTGGTTAATAATTTATTTTATTCTAACTTAATTTTGAATTTCTTTTCTCGATTAACACACTGAAGATTTGTTTTTGATTTACCTTCTCTCTTTTTTTACTACCCTTACTTTCATTTAAACAACAAATATTGCAAAGCGAAGACTAAATTTAAAAACACAAGGATATTGGAATATAGGTTTATTTATGAAAGCCTTTAATCACGATGTCATATTTTTCTACCATTTCTTTTTCATGTTGTGAACAAAATATTAAATGCAAACCAATAAATGCGATGAAAAGTAAACTAATCCTTGGTGTTTCCTACCTGGTAGATGGTGGTCCTCCTACCAGGTACCTGTGGGATTTATGGGTTTATGGTTACCTTAAAATTCAGTCAGAATGTAAAGCATTCTTAGATCTAAGATCTAGAATGGACATGCTAAGGAGAGAATACCTGTGTGACAAGCCGATAACGAGGGAATTAAAGCGTCTGCCCACATTTATGACATGGGGTTAGGCCCTCTATTTCTGGTACCACTGTATGGTATCGTATCATTCATTAATTTTTTACTTCAATCGAATATAAAAACACATATTTGCTGTCGTGATTATTTTATTATGGAATCTGAGATCAATTTCGATTATCATTTATTTGCTAATTGAATGAGTAGCCAGCTAAATCAGAAATATCCACATTGCAGATGTCAAAACCCCGAAAACAATTCAATCTCTGGAGGTATCAATTTCCATTCTGTGCTGTTGTTATCACGGTATTTTTGGGAGAGCGTAGCATTTTCTCTCTGCTGCCTCTCTCTCTGTAGAGCTCTTTTCCGAAATTTCCCATCGAATTTTCCGCTGCAACAGTGTCATCTTCATATGTTTATGTTTGTGTTCGCTTTATCAGCGTTTTTTCGGGCTCAGTGCTCGGAAATCGTCGGAGTCCGAAAGGGAGAAAACTGAACGATCGTTTCAATTCTACGTCTGCGGTTGAATTGAACGGTTCCGGCTATATTGTTTGCTCCGTAACGCTCGCCCTTTTCGCATTGTCCGGCGTACAATCGGGTGTCTGTGCAAATTGAAATTGCTCTCAGCATACCCTGAATTAAATGTTAAATATAAAATATCTAAAAAAATACAAATAAAGAAATAATAAAGTTTGTTTTCTGTGTCAAAAAAGTGATTTGTGGAAAGTGAAGAAAAATGTTTAAGGATAACCGGAAGACACATTAAATGGGATTATATTTTAGCAGTTTCTATTCCTAAGAGGTAAGAAATATTTTAGATTTTCTTCTAGTTTTGAGGTCTCAGGGGTTATCATCAAAAGTTGAACCACATAATAGTAATATTCCGAGCAGATTGCACAACTGCTCTGCGTTTTCTTTATATTAAATTTTCTAATCTAGAAACTTAGCATTGAAATGTGACTCAGTAGGCAGTACCAGGCCCAGTCTCCGTTCTAAGACTCTAGAAAAGCATAATGCGATAGAATCCAAGTTAAATTGATTTCAATTAGGGGAGGCCGACGCCTCGGCGAAACAGCAATTGAAGGCATTCCGAGTACACCATACAATATCTCAAAGATACAATAAAATTTATACTGAAAAGCACTATATATACTTGAGAAAAGGTTCTAGGGGAGAAAAAGCAAAAGTGTTTATACAGTAATTAACTCTCGAGCCCCGACCACATGCTTATCAAAAAGGGGGAGACTAATCTTTACAGTCTGTGTTCCACAAGAAGGTACCAGGTGCACCAACCTACAAAGTAAAGTTACTAGGAACCGCTGACACTTCCCTACTATGTGTACTGAAAGCTCTAGTTAAATAAACAAAAGTAAAGTTATGGAAATGCGATATAGCTCCACCGACATTCCGATACTTTATGAGTGCAACTGTAGCTTAGGGCTCCAATCTACTGGCTTGAATTCTTTTGTTTTTCGTTTCTCCATTCGCGCGGGGAGAATGGTTTCTTGATTGTATTTAATTGAAATAAATGAACGTGGCTTTTTTTTCCATTCCTCCACCATTCTTGCAGTGGCCTTTTCAATTAATTTTTTTCTGTTTTTTTGTATTTCACTTGGCATCGCTGTGATAATTTTCAAAATAATAACCTTACAGCGGAAAGGGGAGCAAGCTCGATAAGGAACTCAAAGCACTTGACGTGCTCTGATAAGCCTTCAGTTTTGTTAACAAAAATATGATTCTTGCTTAATGGCATTTCTGTGGGGCCATCTGGGAGGAGGTAACTGAGATATGACGACAGAATGAAAAAAAGATCTTTCTTCACAGCATCACCGGGAAAAGTCAAAACAAATAAATCTTTATCAGCGTAGCGTGCTTGTGAGAAATGTGAATAAATCTTGAAGCGCCCCTCCAGATCCAACACACACACCTGTTGGTAAGGTGAGGGGGTGAGATACTCCACCGAAAGATATATTATATATATCTATGTATATCGGACGGCTGGCGACGCCCACAATGTGTGACAGGAACTATCCAAAGAGCACATAAATCCATTCACAAATGTTTAGAATGTTATTAAAATATTTGATACTAATTTCAAGTTTTTTTTCCAGCCATTTTTTAGGGGGATTTCGATTTCTTGTTGCTTTGGTTTTTTTTTTATGTTATCCCCATAATCGCTTGGCCCCAACGAGCAGATAAATAATCCCTCGTCGTTATATTAATCATATTGGCGGGGCCAGGCTGCAATCCGTTGGTCTTCAAGAGGTGGGAGGACCATTCCGATCCGTAACCCATTTCTGCCACCCCGATCCCATTCGCAGTTCCCATTGTTTGTCTGGTCTGTGGCAGCCGCTTGATTGAGCCTAATATATAAATAAATATTGAAACAAATGCGGCCAAAGTGGAAAACATAAATTCTGACCCACACCCGTTCCCACACCTCTAAAGGCTAAGTCGAATGAATTTCTTGGGGGGAGATTGCTCCTCCATACGAAGATGATTCTGGCCAGGCATTAGCCCTTTTTATGGCCAATTTCTTTGAATTCTAAGCTTTCTACCCTAACAGAAAATGTTTGATATTAAAAGCGGAAACGAAGGGAGTCTCGTCGGTCTCGGAGATCTCTTCGATATTATAGCTTCTGCCATAAGTTTGCAGTTGGCTCCCCGCTGTTTATATCTTCATCTTGCTCTTGCCTTACGGCTTAATTTTAATTTAAATATATGAAATATATTTATAGCCATTGTTGCGGTGGCTGTCAGTCCCAAAAAGTGTGGAAATAGCTTCAATATTTTCTTGTTTGATATTTTTCTGCTTCGTTTTTTTTTCCTCATTTTTTTCGCTGATTCGACAGGCTGCTCTAATGACAGAGGTAGGAGCACACTGGGTGGCAAAAGTATACCCCTACTGGGGGCCTGACTAGTGTCCAGCACTGTTCCTAAACGCATGTGTCTCTCAAGTGGAGCGCAACAATTTTTGGTTAAAGGCCAATCCACTTCAGGCCAGCTGACTAAAAACCGAAAAGGGGAAAATTAATAATTGGGGGAATCATGCCAGCTAAAAGGGGCACTATGAATCATTTCAGATATGTTAGCTAATGGTTACTAACTTTAACTTTTTTAAATTGATTAGCCACCTTTGTTTCCTTTGTAACTGGAAAAGATCTTATCGAACGAATGGGGGGTTCAATGCGTCTTACTTCTGCCACTTCGATGGGCCTCAAGTGATTTGCCAATTTATGGATGGATTTCGAAACGTCGTTCATCATTTGCTGGTAAATAGAACTTGGCCATATGCTGACACCTGACTTCGCCCGAAATCATTTTGCTTGGCTTGCCAAAAATATAAATACTTTAGCTGGTGTAGCAGCTTTTAATCCGTATGTCACCAGAGCCCGCCCCTAGAAAAATTACAATACTCAAGATACATATTACTCATGAGGTTGAGTTTCCATTTTCAATATTTTCACAAAGCAAAATATCACGCAAAGGCTGATACAAAGTCTAAATCACAACGTGGCAAACGTGCAATTTTCTAATCGCCCTTCAATGGGGCGTAACAGAGAAATTAACAATGGATTCTGGCCATTTTCATTTCAATTTCAATTTCAATTTCCCAAATGTGCATTCCGAACAGGCCCAGATCATGTCGAGATATATGTACTTCTTCGAAGGTATAAATCACATTGAACCATTGCTATTTCTGGCCACAAATCGATTATTGTTTTTATTTGAATCTTCGCTTCCTTTTGGTTTTTGGCAAATTGTGAAAAGTGATTCTGACACTTTGAATAAAGCCATAAAGGAATTCTAATGGAATATCTATTTGATTTATTGCCACCCCTTTATTCTGTTTGATGTTGAATTAAAAGATATACATATAGACCGATAAGATACTATATATATATTCCAGAAAACAGACACCGCACACTTGTTTCCAAGAAGTCTTCTCTATTAAATGGCGGAATCTATAAAACTCTGAATCAGTTATTTTCGGGATGGTTGCTGGTTTTTTATTTTTTTATTTTGATTATAGGGCTTGCAACTATTTCCGCCAAAAACCAAAACGGAATCATCTTTTGTATTTTATTTCTCTGATGTTCATGAATGTTGTCCGTCGAATGACACTGATTGTTTATTACGTATACGTAATATGCGCATCACTCATACGCAGAGGCCTTTGTTTGTTTGTTTGTTTGTTTGTTTGCTTGTTGTTTCTGCATCTGAGCGCTGGCTGGCATATATGGGCTGGATCCCAACTAATTCCATTTGCCAGGTGCGGGAGATGCGCTTGATTGAGTGCTTTCAGATTCGGATTTTCGGATCCGGATCCGGATTCCACCCCCTATCATCATTGAAACCCACTAACCCAGACCCCCACCGCTCGGCAATGATCTTGTAAATTGCTAATTCGAAAATAAACGCTGCGACGCGCCTTAATCTATTGTTCTAGTTGCAATCGAGAAAATAAACAAGTTATCGCCGAAATTTACATTTAGGCTGTATCACATATGTATACAAATTAAAATGAAACCATTTATTTTGGCAGAGCATGGAGCTGCATTGGCGGCTGCTGACGTTTATAGTGATTCTGCAAAGCCTGCTATCCCAGGGATTCGTCCTCCAGGATGACCGCAAGTGCAAGTACGGCCGGATTGAGAAACTCCTGCGAATCAGATGCTACGACCTGGACCTCAAAGAGGTTCCCCAAAACCTCAAGACCTCGGTGGAGGTAAGTTTACGGCCAGACTTAAGGCAGATTACGGCGGGGTTACGATCCGTAACTTAATTCGTCATTCGACCCTCGCCACATTTACCCCCAATTGAGCTTAATTAAAGAATAAAGAAGTTGCCCACAAACATGAATTTATCCACATATGTACGGACATATGGATGGGAACTGGGAACAATCCCCATTGAAGCCCAGCCCAGTCCTACCCATTCGTAACTCTCAACTGTCATTTAATGATTTTGCAATTTGCTGGCTATTTGTGTAGGTTCTGGACCTATCGTACAATCGCATCAGGAAGCTGAAAAGTAGCTCGTTTCAGAAGTACACAGACATCAAGTTTCTGATGCTCTATGAGAACATGATCTTATCGGTGGAGCCGGGAACCTTTGAGCCGCTCACCTCGCTCCAGGTAACAACCACATCAAATTAATCAGCAACTGTCATTTTAATTAATTTGATAATCGGCATGCCCAGGAAATAGATCTATCGAGTAATGGACTGACAACGATACCCCTCGAGTTGTTCCAACTCCCTCGGTTGAGAAACCTCTATATCGACAGTAATGAGCTGACATCCCTCGATCTTCGGGGTTTGGAGAAGCCCATCCGGGCTCCCCTCGAGTACCTAAACATTGCCAATTGTGAGCTCAAGGAGCTGCCAGATTTTGGAATAATGCCAAGTAAGAATAACACTTTATTTAAATATAAGTTGCTAAAAATTAGTATAACATGTCTATTTTTGTAGAGCTCTGGCAACTGAATGCTTCAAAGAATCCTCTGGATAACTTCCAGGTCGACAGTCTGGCCAACTTCTGTCACCTGCAGGTCATCGATCTGACCAAGACGCAGATCAGTCAGTGCGGCTGCCAGCAGGTCACCAACCACATTATGATGCTTGGCGCCAATCCGAAGTTCGTGCCAGTTTGCATGGGTAAGTGAGGCATTCGCAATACACTGCCACTGCAGTGGAGCTGTGGGGAGCAGCTGCTAATTTTGGCACATGACCAATATGCAATTCCATTTTCAGAGGCGCTCGACGTCCGCGAATGTCCACTGCCCTACAATCGGACGATCCACTCGCCGACATTCGCCAGTTGCCAGACGAGTGTGCAGCTGGCGGAGACGAAAAACTTGTGGCTTTTTGCCGCCGCCTGTTTTGGAGGCGTGTGCTTCGTCCTCTTAGGTGAGTCTAACAAAAAATTCCATCTAATAACTATTAATATTGTTTCTATTATCAGTGGTACTCTACTGCTTTGTGAGATGCCGTCGAAAACGAGTCCAGAAACGTATGCAGAAACGCAAGCCGTTCGTGATCTCGCCCAGAAATGCCATCAACCGTCAGCCGGAGGACGAGCCTCTGCACTGTGATATTGCCCGAACCTAGCACTCTAGTTAGCCATTTAGTTGTTTAGTTTTAGTGGCCAGTTATTTATTTCCTACCATTAACGCCTTAGTACAACCGTCTATCTAGCGAATATATCCTATAACTTTTTACCAAAATGAAACGCATCAAAAACTTTACACAAAAACTACTACTGTTGTCGAAACGCAATCAAAGAAAAACGCCTTGCTCAAATGCCAAAACTTAGCTACTTTTTAACATAAGAAACCTAATAGTCTAAGATTCTAATAAAAACCAAATTCTATTTATAAAATTGGATATAAAATGTTTTATTATTTCATCTGAAAAGGACTTGCTCAGCAAATAGTATTTTTCTAGTATTCTGTTTGAATTGGCGGCCATTTATAAGTGTTGGTCAACACTCGTTTTGTGGTTGATAGTTTTTATCGATAAATTTCGTAGCGGCCATTTGCAACAGGAAGGCGCCATTAAAAGTTAAATAAATGTGTTATTATTTAGGCACTCTTAAATAGAATAGTTCATAATATTTATATTTTATTTTTGTTTAACGAAGATGGGGAGTCTTCAAATATATCAAGTGCTTCCCATTTTGAGATTATTGTGATAGTTTCAAAAGACATCCCATAAGTATGCTACAGGAAATACAGTAGCTGTAATGGGGGATTCCTTTATTATCAAAAGATGTGATGTATGGGTTCTAAATAATTGTAGATACAATTCATTATTAAATACAAATAATAATTATAAATTTCGTTCGAAGGGTACATTTCTAGTGAATAGGTTTATTCAGTATTTAAGAACCTATTCATTTTATTTCCCTGCACGATCGGCAACCCTGTCTTTCTCTTTTGAAGTGCTCTTTTGAATTTCTCCTCTCACCTGCCCCAATCTGAGTTTGCTTTGGCGCCTACATTCGCACCTATGCGCTCTCTCTCTGCCTCTCATTCATCGTTCGTTCTTCCGCTTATAGCCGGTCCAGCAATAGCCGGCAAGAAGAGGCAGAAATGAAATCCAAGCAAGCGGAATGCAAAATACTTTTCCTTTGGCGCCTTCCTCCTCACCGATAAACACACACACTCATACATACATGTCGCACATACACCCGTATGCCACATCTCAGATCTCCCACCGGCATTTGTGGGCTCTGCCGACGTCTCAGAAGTGGCATTTGGCACGGCACGGCATTGTAGCATTTATGCCCACGGCATTCGAATTGAGGCTTCAGATTCTCGTCATTGCTCGTGGAAGGCGCATCGCATCGCCTCTCGCTCTCGTCGTATTTCAGTTTTTGTGAAAGCTCAACGGGCACGCCCACCCCCACGTACCACCCACCGGAAACCCACCCGCGTGTGCTTATACCTTTAACTAAAAAAACTCACTCTAAAAACCTAACAAAATGAGCAGTAAGTTGGGATAAAAAAGAAATAAAAGCAAACTGCAAGCGCCACTGCAGCAAAAAAAAAAAAAAGCAGAAAAAAAATTAAATAAAAAAGAATAAAAGAAAAGAGAAAGAGATGGCGTGTGTGTGTGTATGCATGGCTCATAAAAGGCCCAAAAGGAGAAAGCCTGCCCTAAGTTAAAGCTCCTTTGGCGTTATTCCAGCTAATAATCGAAAATTTTCAGATCCACAAATCGCATCCTCACATCACATAACATTCGCTTTGGGAGTTATTTTTTTAATAACCGAGTGATAAGCGCAAAGTTCTTATTTGAAATACAAAAAAAAAAAAAAAAGAAAAAATCGAAATCGAG
>JAJJHT010017475.1:4267909-4310735 GCA_021223865.1 Drosophila pandora
ACCAATGCCAAGCACTAAAATGTTGCTCTATTTGTATAAAAAAATAAAACGCATTGGCATATTTTTGTTTGTTTATGAAAAGTATGTGCACAAAACTGCTGATAACACACGTTATGTGAGCTTTAAGAGAGCGCAACTACGAGAGTAAGAGAGAGAGAGCCCGTTATGTTTTGTCAAATGCAAAAGGGAGGAGAAACTAAGGGGGGGTGTGCTCCATTTTGTTGTGATTTCGCGCTTTGCGCTTTGTACCTGGGCCCTACGTAGCGCCATTAGGCGCCTTATCAGCGTTATCAGCCGGAGTGCTATTTCCGCATCTTTGGCCGCATCCATTGAGATTATCATTAATGGGATGGAATGCATTTCGCCTTGGCATTTTCACACGCGTTCTGACGTCCAACGATCATGTTTGATGCACACTCTATACTACTCGTCCAAGTCCGCCCATAATTGTATACTATACGCACCATTCTATATAATTTATAGATTCTGATCTATTTATAACGCCCTGTGTATACGTATGGGTTGGAATTATGGCTGGCGACAGGCGTTAACAAGTTTCTGTTTTCGAAAATACAATTTTTCGAAAAGTTTTCCACGCCCGAGAACATTCTTTGTGTCGCCCACTTTCAAAAACAAAAATTGGGCAGAGAAAGAAATGTTTAGAAATGTTTATTTTGGGAAAAATGTAATTTTAAAATTGAATTTTTTATATATTTTTTTATGAAATTCCATTATCTCAATTATCGCTATGATTTGTGGTTTAATAAACTGCATTTTAAACACGATTTCCAACAATTTCAGGCCCGAAATGATTCAAATTTGTCTCTGATTGTGTGGGAGATACAATGTCTGCCCAGAAAAGCCATTAAATCTGCACGGATTTATGCCCGCATTAATCATCGACCACGGCAGCTGTGTGTGCTTGCCTTTCGCCTTGAGTTCTTAGCCCGCAGGGATCTCCAGCAGCAGCAGCAGCAGCACCCCTGACATCCCATCCCTCCATGTGATTCAATTTCTAAAATTGCTGCGGTGCCTGTACCATGGGGATCCAATGCATCGCCTACCAGCACCCGCAGACAGTCTCATTTTATTTCACTTCACATTTGCGGGGCCTGCTATTTTTAGTGGCCTGCTCTTTCGGATACAGAACAGTATCTATAAGATACTCGTATACACATCATGCGGCCTGCTGCCGGCTAAAGATTTCCCGCAGAACTTGTTCTGCGCCTTGCACTCGCCAATTTGTGCGTTGGTGTCGCGCCTTGGTTCCCCATTTTTTTCTTCTCTCCTTTCCTGCCACATTATGCATTCCCCTACAGTCAAACTTCGATATCTAAGATTGTCAAAAAAAGATACATTTTAAGATAATGATTTTTCTAGATTTTAAGCAGTTTTCTAATATATATCTCTGAGATCTAGACCTTTTTATATGATTTTCAACCATATTTTTAGTTAAAATTAAAAGAAATCTAGAAGCTTTCTTACGAAATAATTTATAGCCCACCATAAAATTCAAAAATTCATCAAAACTTTGACTGAAAGGGCACTTAAACCCCCTGGGTTAGAGTGTCCAATGTCTCTTCATCACGTTGTTGACTAGAGAACTCTTCTTTTTAAACAATAGATATAAGAACGCAATGCCTCACGATCTAGAAATAGAAATATTTCAAAAATTAAGATTTAAATTAGCGGTAGGGGACTGTGCATATTTTGCGGGTAATTTGCCGGCTGCAGACTGTTGGCGACACTTTAATGGGGACCCTGACAAACGGGTTTCCGGATGCCCACACCCTCTCAAGGTCCCCACCCGACATCCCTCCTCTCTTATCTTATTGACGACCCCATTCATGGATTGTCTGGCGGGTTAATCTGATCCGGGTCCACCACGCTCCAATGGTTGCTCATTGAAGTCACTTGACCCAGACCCGCAAAAAGCTCCAAGCCACGACCTTTTTCACGGCATTGCTTTGGCGGGGCGCTTTATCAGCTTTATTGTGCTCGGGGCATACGTGGAGGAGAGTGACCTAAGCCAGGGCGCAAGCGCCGCTCGCAAAGAGAAGCCAGGATTCAAGAGAGACCGCTCGACGCTCTCTCTTTGTACACTGCAAACAATCTCATGGGATTTTCCCCACCAAATTAGCTGTCACATATGTTGCTAATTTATTTATTGTTAAGATACTCTAGTGCTAAGCATATTTTAAGGAAAATGTCGCGAACGATTGTCGTTTTGACAATTTCAACAGTTGAGAGGTTATTTTTGGACCGAGTGTTGTTTATTTTATTTTATTTAAATTGCCAGAAAAAATTTATGACGTCTGTTGTGTGAGATTCCTTTTGATCGTTTTCCACGCCATAAGTTTTATTGTTTTTAGTTTGTGAAAATTGTCTTTATTTTATTGTCATTTTTTGCACACATCCGGTAAGTCAGAAGTTATTAAAATCCATTCTAGTATCGCCGAAAGTAAATGATTTCATTTTTATTTTAGGCACAACGATTCATTTCACAAGTTCCAACCACCCACCCACACACACACACCCACCCACCACAATAGAAAAGAAAGCATCTGTGAACTGAAGTCCGCATATCTTTCATCCGCAAACACATACCACACACACACTAGCACACACTAGCATTAGAGGTGTACATAGAGGTGGAGGATACAAATGCAATCTGAACTCAATCCGAACTCAATCCCAAGCAAGATCAGCCAAAGCTCAGCCTTAGCCCGCTGTGCATCAGCAGTATCCATCAGTATGCGTATCAGTATCTGTATCTGTATCTGAGTGCGTGTCCATAGCAGCCAGAAGGTAGTTGTTGTTATCCACCTACTTGTTGTATCCTTTGCTTTAAAAAATACCTTTCAGTTCGCTTCTCTAAAACCAAAACCAAACTCAACCAAAACCAAAACCAACCATGTATAGAGAACTCTAATCTGAACCTTAACCCGACTAAAGTTCAACGAAATGTAAAAAGAATATATACAGACACACCCACACACAACCTTGTATATATCTACCAATTATTACCCTCTGATATCGTAGCATTAATACCCCAATAATCATTATGTTCAAAATTCACTTGTCAATAATCAAAATTGGAAATAAAAACAAATCTTTATGTTTATCTCTATCTTAACTCTAATGATTTTTTAATTTTCCATACCAACTACAACAAGAATGCATGGATTACTAAGATTAGGGGAACATATTTAAAATAATAGTTTAAAAAAAAAATATAGAATAGTTCGAGAATAGAGAGTGCAACTGTTTTCAATCTAATCTAGTCTAAACTAAATCCCCACCGCCGTGCGAGGGAGGCATCTGATGCCCCCGAAAATCTCATAATCGCCCCATAAACATATAGCATATAGGATAGAAGCCAGCGCCATGAATAATTATCTATAGCTTTCGCTAAAATAAATGCCAACTACGCAGAATTCTAATTGCTCGTTTCGACTCGACTCGCCTGCCAATTCTTTATGATTTTCAATTTTCATTTTTTTTTCCCCTGCTGCTGCCGTTTCTCGTTTTTGCAAATTTTCCTCGATTTTTTTTTTGCTTTTCCGCTCTCTCTAACAAAGCAAATGAAATTTGGATGCATGTGGGTGCCGCGTGCCGCATGTGGCGTGCCCCGCCCCACTTGCCCCTCGCTGACGCACACACCACCTACCTACCTACCAGTACTGTACATATGTATCTATTGAATTTCATGCGGGAAACCCGACAGATACTTGTTTATTTATAATCTATAACTACGATGCTGTTCTTTTATTTCTTTTGATTTTTTGCTGAAAAACCGAAACTAATAACTACGAAGCGAAATTCTTTGCCAGCTGCTGCAGTGAAACGTGCAATCTAACTGTAACTGCAACTTGTATCTGTATCTCTATCTTGTATCTATGTATTTTATGATATCTAAAAGTGTTATTTGCATCTCTTCCTGAATAGAGTTCGCTTGGGTGACGCTGACGACAAATGACACGTACTCACTGGGTGCCTTGGTGTTGGCCCATTCACTGAAAAGGGCCAATACCGCCCACCAGCTGGCCGTTCTGGTCACGCCCACCGTTTCGGAGGCGATGCGCGACAGACTTAAGGACGTGTACAATGTTGTACAAGAGGTCAATGTGCTGGACTCACAGGACGCCGCCAATCTGGCGCTCCTCGCCCGCCCCGAACTGGGTGTGACCTTCACAAAGCTCCACTGCTGGCGCCTGACTCAGTTCGAGAAGTGCGTCTTCCTGGACGCCGATACCCTGGTAAGATATATGACTCAATAGCTTTGATATTGGAGTGCTATTCGTGAATGTTTCTATTTGTAGGTCTTGCAAAATTGCGATGAACTATTCGAGCGGGAGGAACTGTCGGCTGCTCCGGATGTAAGCTGGCCGGATTGCTTCAACTCCGGCGTGTTTGTGTTCAAGCCCAGTGCTGAGACCTTCGGCCAGATCACAGAGTTCGCCGTGAAGAACGGCAGCTTCGATGGCGGCGACCAGGGCCTGCTGAATCAGTTCTTTGCCGACTGGGCGACGGCGGACATCAAGAAGCACTTGCCATTTGTTTACAATGTGACGGCCTATGCCTCCTACTGCTATCTGCCCGCCTTCAAACAGTAAGTTCCTATCACCACCCAGATAACGAGTTTCGAAGGCAGGGCTCTAATGCGAAGATAATATTGCATTACAGGTTCAGAGATAAGATTAAGATTTTGCATTTCGCCGGCAAACTGAAGCCATGGCTGATTCAGTTCAACTCGGAGACAAAGACCGCCAGCGTATCGTCGGACTATGCCCATGCCCAGGACCTGATCCAGCTGTGGTGGAACATCTTCTGTGATAATGTGATCCAGTCCCTGTCCACCGATATGGTAAGTCATATATTGATGGATTATTTCCTATCTAGCGAACTATTTGCAGCCGTTTACAAGCCTCCACCTGAAACTGAAAGACAGAACTCGTATCGCTCGTTATCTTGAACTAAATACTAAAGCTAATCTAAGAATTTATTGTTTAACCCCATGTACTTGTTTTGCTCGCGCTACCCCCCTGATATACCCCCTGCTTCTACGTTTCTTAACCCGAAACCCGAAAACCGATACCCGAAATATTGAAAAAAAAAATCGCAAGCAAACGCCAGGAACTGTTGCAAGTGAACCAGAGATCGCTTCAGAGGTAAGCAGATAGATTTCGCCTAGCATCCACCAATCCGTAAATCCGTAGAGACCTTGAGCACCCGCTGTGTAAATATCTTAATTATAACTCAAATATTTATTTATTTATTTATCCATCTTTCTGTGCGCCAAGTAAATAACCCAAGCAAACAAATCCCCTCCGATCCAAATCCGAACTGTTTGCTATTTTTTGCCAATAGCTGACCTCGTTATCGTTTCATTTCGGTGCCTCTCCTCTGTTTTTCTAATTTAAATACTCGTATCTTCTCTGTTCTTTGCCATTTTCTGTTGATTTTTCCCCCAATTAGCCGCCACGCCCCACAGTAACCTCTTTTTATTTTTTTTGGGTTTTGGTTTTGGCCCCACCGACAGACATATGGACCGTTTCTCAATTGGGGCTATCTGTTCTATTTAATTTTTA
This sequence comes from Drosophila pandora, assembly GCA_021223865.1. Lineage (NCBI taxonomy): Eukaryota > Metazoa > Arthropoda > Insecta > Diptera > Drosophilidae > Drosophila > Drosophila pandora. Next base: position 4,273,501 of record JAJJHT010017475.1, read on the forward strand.
TTTCTTTTGTATTTTTCTGTAATATTTGTCCAACTCTCACTATGTGTGGTGTGTGTCCCATGTGTGTGTTTGTCTTAGTGTTCACTTTCTTTCTGTTTTTCTCTAATTTGCATCGATTTGGCCAAGTGCCAAGGAAATGTTTCGGTTTACGCCATAGATAGATGGAAATGATTCAAATCGAAACGGTGGGCTGGGACGGGGGTTGATGGAAGAGATGTCTCTTGAATCATTGGATATATATCCCATAACCCACACAGACACCCACCCACAACTACACACACACACACACACACACATGCTATATCCTTTCTGTTTCTGTCCTGTTCGGTTTTTTTTTTCTCAAATAGCAATCAACTTTTAATTTGATCAACTTTACTTTCATTTACTTTTTATTTTCCTACTCCGGCTCTCCCATGTTTGCGCATTCTGTATATCGTATTTTGCCATAAATAATCTCCGGACTGCCTGTGTAAATAAAACAAAAAATATATCTAACACCGTGTCAGTGCCTCTGCTTGAATCTAATGCACTCGCAAAGCGACTATGCTTCGGACGAGCAATGGCTAGATCAGGACTACGAGCAGCGGCAGCAGCATGAGTACTACCAGCAGCAGCGGTTGCACCACCACCTGTTGCACGAGCGCCAGTTCCGCGATCCTTGGGCAGATTACTATGAGAATCTGGAGAAGGAGCAGCGGCAGGCCGACGAGCACCACCACCACAATCCCAGCCAGGACAATGGGAATGCAAATGCAAATGCGAATGCCTATGAAAGTGCCACTGAGTGGCACAATGACGATGCATGCCACCCACCATCACAGTCACCACCACCACCACCACCACCGATTCCTCCTCAAACTCAATCCTCCACTGCCAATGCCAAAGAAGACTCAACATCAGTAGATGTGAATAGCAATGAGCTGAACCACCCACCACCTGAACATGCCACCTCTGCCTCTGCCACGCCCATGCCCACGCCTACGCCTACGCCCACGCCCTCGTCCACGCCCACGCCACATCATTCCGTGCATAGTCAGACAGTAGAAAATGCGACAAACCACCAACAAGAGCAAGAAGTCGCAGCCAAAACGGCGCCTGAGGTAAAGGCCATCAATCTAGCTCCGGCCAAGATACACAGAAAAAAATTCTTAAAGGCATACTTTCTATCAATCTATCTTTCCATTAAAGAGTGGAACTGACTGATGATGAAAACTTGAAGAAGCCTCGAATTTTTTTCTGTGTAGAAAATCCAACCAAATGCCAACCAACCTCCCACCCAACCCACATCGGCTAGTGGTGTCCTAGTGCAAGTTGAAGTGCAAGTGCTAGTTGATAGTGATAATGTAATCCTCTGGTTTCCGTCTAGTCACTGTTTTTGCATACCAAATATCCTTTCTTCGTTTGTTCATTGTCCTGCGTCCTTTTGGTCATCGTTCATTGTTCATGGTAGCTGGTCCTCCGCTTAAGGGTCATGACACCGTTTTGTCTGTGGCCTGGATAGAAGCATAAAAGCATTTGTTGATTTATTGTTAGTTGGCCTGCCACCTGGTCAAGCATACATATAAATGGAACATGGAAAACTCGTTTACTTGCCACTGTCCAGTGTCCAGTGTCCATCGCCCTGTGTCACTCGTCATCCTCATCATCGTCATAGTCATTGCTGGGATATTGAGATTCAAAGAGCAGCAGAAACCACCTTCATCCTTGTGTTGCATGTTCACGCTCCACCTCTCTGTATTATCCTTCACCGCCGCATAGTAATCTGCCAGAAGGTCGACGGGAGCAGTCAGTTGCACCACCGTAAGCAGCAGCAGCAGCAGCCAACGCGTCGTATACTTGATTTATGCCACAAGCAGCACTCCGTTGTCATATTAATCATACGCACTGTGCACCGTAACTAACATGTATAAATGTTTCCAACTGTTTAGTAGTCTGTATGTGGTAGTCTTAGATATATGTTTTTAGAATGTAATTGCATGATAATCCCACCCAGCACACCCCCTACAATGCCACCAAACCCCCTCCTAAGATAACAAAATGAAAGTCAAGGGAGATTAATTTTTGATTGCATACTTTCAGGCGGGCTTGGCAGGAGCTCTGTCACAGCTGAAGATTGGCCAGCAGCGCACCACTGAGCAGGAGGCCTACGAGAACCTGATGCGCCGCCAGTGCTGGGAATCCGGACAGATCGACTATTCCGGCGCCGATTCCTTCGACAACATCTGGAAGAAGATCACACAGACGCTGGAAAAGAAGCCCGATGCCGATCAAACTGGTAGCTCTTAGAAACAAAAACAAAACAAAACACATATCAAAAACAAAAAAAAAAATACTAAAAACATGCAAACCAGAACAAACAAATGCAAATCGTTCGTTATTCGTCGTTTTGTTGCCATTTTTTTGTTGTACACCCACACACACACACACAGACTTCCCTTCAGTCCTACAATCCTCCCCCCAAAAAACACACATACACACCAAATGTTTAACCCTTGGGAGGCACACACAATGTCAAGGCTCCCGCCTCCGCCTAATTGAAATTTAAGGTTTTTGGCAGAAAATATGGCCCGAAACGAATTCTTCCGAGTGTCATAAATGCAATTTTTATTTCGCAGCAGCACACACACACATAAATATTCGCATACATGGTAGCAATCTTGTTATGCCAAAAGAACTGAGCAAAAAAAAAAAAAATTAAAGAAACAAAAAAGCAACCAAACGCACAGAAATTTTAATTAAGTTTTCAAATTAAACTTTTGCTGTCGCTGCTGCTCCTGCTGCTGCTCTCGACATACGTGAGTTGTAAGCTAGTGCGCCAGTACGAGTGGGTGTGTGTGTGTGTGTGTGCTGCGACACACTTGGCACACTTGCCTCAATTGGGGCAACCCCACCTTACAGTCCTCTCCCCTCCCCTATTATACATACCTCCACCATCAGACACACACTCACAAAAACACTTGGCCCCGGCCACAAACTTTTACACTTCATTGTATTTTAATTGAAAATTTTGTACTTTTGGCACTTGCTGTATTTGCCGATTTGTGGTGATGACTTTTTGGCTCATCTGCATCAGAAATTCATTGTAGCATAAGCCACGCCCCCTGCCCTTACGCCCTCTATCCCCTTTAACCCTTGACCCCCCCCACTTTGTGTACATATGAATAAAAACCAACAATGAGTGTATAAAATAACTCTAGAAAACAACTATTTCAAAAAAAAAAAAGAGAATAAAGTTAAAATCAAAACTAAACTGTTGCCAACATTTTGTGGCACAATGTGTGTGCGTCTGTGTGTGTGTGTTTCAGTGTGTGGTGGTGGTGGTGGCATGTGCCCCGCCCATCCATCTGTGTACGCCCACTCTTCGGATCGAATTCGAACTTTGAGCGTAATACGTTGTTTGTTTCAAGTGTTTTGCCGAATAACTCTCCTCTATACTCTTACTCGTATCTAAAATGTATGTTATTACTTTACTTTTGAAATATTGTCTTAATATTTATTCGAGAAACAGCAAACAAGAACAAAAACAAAGAGTCCCCACAAAAAAAAAACAACACAAACAAATTTTCAATTTACGAAACACTGTTTTTAAATGTGCATTTTTATTTTAGTCTTAAGTTCTTAAGTCTTCCACTTGCGTTTATTGCTCTTTCAGTTGTGTACTTTTAAGCCAATTGGGAAGTTTTTTTGTAGCCAGCACCATTTCATCCATCGCATCTATATATCACCCTGTACTATCCCTGACTATTTGGCCGATTCGAATTTAAAAGAAAACCCCTCTCGTCTCTCGTTACCTTACCAAACCGCATTTCCAGATAATGATAATGATAGTGACACAGCTAACACACTAAGCCAAAAACAATTGCTAACCGAGGTCGAGGAGGAGCTGAAGAAATCCTTGCCACAGCATGCCGAGAAAAAAGCTTCCACTAATAAAGAGCTCGAGAAGAAGGAGCCAGCTCAGACAGCTCAGCCGGCTCAGCTTGACCAGCCACGCCCTAACAAATTACCGGCTAACGCTTCATCTGCTGCTGAGGCCGCCTCTTCCAATTCAAAACAGAATCCACCGAGACGGAGTCAGGAGTCGCAGCCGGAAACGAAACCGAAACCGAAACCAGAAACCCAACCGCAGCAACCGCAGCACATCACATTGCCAGCTGGAAACCGAAACGGAAGCGGAAGCTCAAACGTCTCCAAGAACGGCAAACAGAGAGCCGGCCGCAAGCTCAAATAGCAATTACTGAACCTGCTGATGCACTACAGCTGCCTGCCACACCTGGCGTGTCGCTCTAAGGCGCGCTACCGGCGGCTGGAACCAAAACCAGACCCGGAGCCCCAACCCGTACATGTCTAATCCGGAGATTGATTCGTCGAATCCCAGATCCCCCCATGCGGAAAGTACCAAGTGAAAGTGAAAACAATGAAACAACGAGCTATGCTGTACAAAATATTTGCTTACTAAGCGGCTCTTAGATGAGGTGACTAGGGGTTTAGCTGAAAATTATCAATTAAAAAGGTTTAATCCGGTATTTATAATCAAAGCAATTCATTCAAACATTTCAGACATGCTTTCTTTTTTTAAACAAATTAATTAAAAGATATTATTTTATTCATTAATCTTCCATTAAAGTCTTATTAGACATCGAAATTAAAATAAAGTCATAAGATTAGGGGAAATTAGAAAATGTTTTTGAAGTAGAAATATAAAATAATTGTTTCAAACTTTTTGATTTGATAAAAAGCAAATCAATTTATAGTTAGAAATCAATAAATTAAAGATTAGAGTGCTTATGAAACATATTAAAATCATCTAAGAGTCGCTTGACTAACACTAATCGCCAGTCTGCCTTACGGAGGAAACCGATGCAATATCGTAGAATTAGGGTAGCCTAAGAAACTACTAGCAACTACTAGACATAAACCGCAAGTGCTTTGGATAACCCCCGATGCAAAATACACACACGCCACATGATATATACTCTCCGAAGAAGAGCTTGGGATGGCCAGCAGCTTCTCAAAACCATAAATTATAAAACATTTACTCTAAACACTCCATAAACTTCACACAATAGAGCTTATTACTTCCGCCGACATTGAGGACGGTAAGGTGGAGTTCGACAAGAAAACGGGCATCACCACCACCTACAAGGTGATCGAGGGCGGCTACGAGGTCATCTCCACCATTCCCCAGCCGAATGGTACGATCAAGACCCAGACCCGCACCTTCTGGGACCCCAAGCCCGTCAGCGAGGAGGACATGAAGAAGGAGCAGGAGAACAAGAAGCTCATCCAGAAGCGGCTGGGCAAGGAGATTCGCATCGATGAGCGCACCACCATGCTAACCCGGGCCATCGAAGGTGGCTACGAGGAGGTGTACACCACGGTCAACGAGGACGGATCCCGTGCCACTCGCACCAAGACCTTCTTCGACTCGGTGCCCGCCGATGTGGATGACGCCACGGCCGCCAAGCTGAACAAGAACAAGAAGACCGTGACCAGGAAATCGTCGGTGGACTCTACCGATTCCACGGAATCGTCGCGCCGCCTCGTCCAGAAGCAGCAAAAGAATGTGGTGCAGAACTACGAGGACCAGAAGTCCACCACTACCACTACCACCGAGCGTCGTGTGTCGGTCAGCCAGAATGTGGAGATTACGGAGAACAACCGCACTGTCCGCAAGAACTCCCTTCAGGAGCAGAACATCAAGGCCGTCACCACCACCTCTGCCACCGACAGTGGCAAGAAGAAGAAGAAGACCAAGTCCTCTGCCCCACCACCGCCAGCTGACTTTGTGCAGAACGACACCACCACTGTGGCCACGAAGCGAGTGCCCGGCGGAGTGGAGTACACCTACTCGACGGAACTGGAGTCCGGCAAGACCATCACCACCTCGAAGACCGTCTACGAGGAGGAGGAGGTGGAGCTCACCGAGGAGGAGATCAAGCAGTACAAGAAGACCCTCAAGGATGCCGAGAAGCACAAGAACGTTACCACCTCCAAGAAGTTGAAGTCCGAGTCGGGCACCAAGAAGATCGTGCCCTCCGAGAATCCCGGCGATGTCACCACCGTTGAGACCATCAAGATCGAGGGTGGCACCGAGTACCTCTACACCACCGTTACCGCCGAGGGTATTGTGAAGAAGGCCAAGAAGACTGTCTACGATCCAGTGCCATGCAGCAACCCCGAGGAGGACGACGAGGAGGAGATCATCGAGGAGTACGAGGAGGAGATCATCGAGCCCGGCGAGAAGAACTTCAAGACCATCGAGACGATCAAGCAGCTGCCCACCAAGTTCGAAGGTAACTGAATCTTAAAGATATTTAAATTAGTTATTAACTAATTAATAAATTTAACTAATAAATTAAATTATTTTTCTTATATTTTATTCCAGAGGAAGTGACCATTACCCATGAGAAGAAAGAGAAGAAGGTAAAGAAGTCCATGGTCATAAGCCAGTAAGAAACGCCCGCTTACAAACACACTCAAACACTCGACACACACCCATGTAAGGCACACACATAACACTACACCAACACCTACACTGAAAAGCTTTAGTATAGACTTCTTGGCCAATTCAAACGGCTCTGCGAAGATCCCAAGCTAATTATCGTGACGTATTTCAGCATCCAGTTCAGTTAGTTGCGAGCGGTCTTTGCACGCTACTCGTTAGCTTTGTTCTCAATTACTTTGCCAGCTATCTAGTGCCCTAGAATGTATTACAAATTATCCAAAATTTATTGCGAAAAGGAAACTCTCTAACTTAATTGTATCCACATTGTTTAACAAATTAAAGATCACGTTTTGGTTCTAATTCTTATTGACTTTCCCCTTGGGGCTGGGATCCGTCTTCTTAAATAATTTTCGGAGAAGAACACAGAAAGCCAGAACCGGAAGAAGGACTACAGCTAGAACTAGTCCGATCACATCCAGGAGGTAGAACTGGTACCATGGAAGCTCCACACCAACGGAAACTAAATGGGGAGCTCCTCGATGCTCGATCACATAGTTGATCCAGTACATGGCCGTGTCCATGGCTCCCAAAGGTCTGTCCCGGTATATTTTAGAGGCCTTCTTCATGTTGTCTCGGTACTTGGGGTTCTCCAACAGCTCCAGCAACGAACTACGAAGCTCATCTGCGGTGAAGGTCTTGTAGTCCAAGACCAAAGCAAAGCCTGACTTCTCTCCCATTTTGAGGTTCGAATACTGATCGCCGAAGATGGGAATGCCCAGGATGGGAACTCCATAGTGCACTCCCTCCTGAAGTCCAAAGAGTCCTCCGTGGGCAATGTATACCTTGACGTTGGGATGTGCCAGGATATCGGTCTGCGGCATCCACGCCTGAATCTTCACATTGGCAGGTAGGTTGGGGGGCAGATTTTCATCCTCGAACTTCCACAAAACCCGCTGCTTGAGGCTGCCAAAGACATCCAGAAGTATTTTAAGCTTTTCGGGAGGCAGGTCCGCATTTCGCACTTGAGAGCCTAAAAGTATATGGAATAGTAAGTGCCATCCTTGTGCTTTTTATCCTAAGCTCTTACCCAAACTGAAGTAGATGGCTCCGTGAGTGGCTCCGTCGAGGAACTTCTGGAGATTCTTAGGCAGAGCCTTGGGTTCTTTGATGTGAAGTCCTCCCACTGGAATCATATTGCAGGAGAGGGGTCTTGGCGATGCCAAGGGCATGTAACTATTTATGAAAATAGCAGAGACATTGGCTTCCAGTTCCTTTATAGTCGGAACTCTATCCAGTTTTTTGGAAAAGTGCTTCTGCAGGACGGCGTCCTGCTCAGGGTAATAGGAGTATCTTCTCAAGAGGTCATCTGCGCTACTCATAAATACGTTTCCAATTCGCTCCCACAAGGACATGCGGTCGGAATATGGCATATACAGATAAGGAACATAAGACCACGGATAGATAATGCCAACAATTTGGCTGAAATAGTTTGCGTAGCCAAAAGTTGAAATGGTGATGGCTGGAATCTGATAAAGGTGCCCCAGGATGAGGGCCCCCTCGTTGACAAATTGTTCCACCAACAGGAGATCATATTTTCCCTCTTTATCCTTAGCATTAAATAAGGCCTGGAGCTCGGGAGTTTGAAAGGCAAAATCCGTGCTCTCTGGCCCAATCGCGTGCACCATTCGAGAGAAGGTCAACTTGTTCACTTCGGCCATCTCTATGACGGTATTGGTGTTGGTCAAATCCTTCACTAACGAGAAAAAATGTAGTATAGATTTAGTATCTAAGCTTCAGATTAAAATTTTTCAAAAGCTTACTTACTCCTGTTCCAGGACGGATACCAGCCAATCACAATTTCCTTATAATTAGGACCCAAGTTTTCCTTGGCCAAGGAATGAGGAGTAATAAAGGTAACCTCATGACCTCGCTTCACCAACTCCCGGATGATGGCATTTGTGATCACGAAGCGGCTTGTGGCGGGAAAGATAAAGGCTGCCAGGATGCGAGCGCCTTCTCCCAAATCCAGCTGGTGGAGAGCCACCAAGATCAAGAGGAGTATCTGCAGTACATTTTGAAACTTCTGCAATTAAATAGAAGAAGTTATTAGATTACATCGACTTCCTCCACCTTTTTTTATTTCACCATTAAGTTTTAATTGTTTGATAAGAGAGAAGTGTAAGAAACAACATCTCTTCCTAAAGGTTTTTAAAGAGTTTTCTGGTAATTCTACGATCTTCAAGGTTCGAATTAAAAACTAATTAATCTTATAATCATCCACAAACCATATTGTCTATCGTTCTTTATCTCTATCCACAGAGCTTTATCAACAACCGCTAGGTCTTAAGTCTTCCAGGCGACTAAGAAGTGCCAGCTGATTGGGAAAGTTTTTAAGCTTCGATTTTATTTAAAAAGTATTGCCCATGATGTTGCAGAAAAATGTATAAAGGTGTGGAACTATCGTAATCTGTTGGAGAGTGAAATTCTAGATGATTCTGTTTTTATTAAAGGAAGGTGCAAGTGGACGCAACTATTTTTGTTTTCTAAGTCTGGAGTAGAGACTGGGTTTCCTACTCATAAGAGAATAAAAATCCATAGTCATGAGCCATTAAACGGCCTATTCACAAACATCTAACCACTTGACTCTCACCAAGCAAAGTTCACCACAAACACCCAATGTAAACGATAATTCCAGCTGATTAGCTAATAGGTTCTATTTTTATACCCTTGCAGAGAGGATAATTTTGTTCAAAAGGATAAAACGCAGTAAAGGAGACATCTTCTACCCTATTTTCCATAAGGCTTGTCCAACTATATCCGATATTACATCTCTATTTAAGTGAAAATGTATTTCCACTTCGGCTCAACTCAAAGGTTTCTTTACTTTCTTGTTTATAATCATAGTACTCATAGTAGTACTAAAAATACAAAATTGTGGCAGGTATTAAGTAAAGTGCCTAGTGCATTTTTACTATTTATTGATTAAAATCAAAATAAATATTTGTTCAATTGCCATTAGGTTAAAGGGCTAATTCTTCTTGAACTTCTTATTTTGAGTGTTTTTCGCCTTCCTTGAACATTTTCGACAAATGAGATGTATACAGAGAATTGGAAGAAAAGCTATGGCCACAGCCAGTCCGATGACATCCAGGAGGTAGAACTGGTACCATGGCAGCTCCACACCAACGGAAACTAAATGGGGAGCTCCTCGATGCTCGATCACATAGTCGATCCAGTACATGGCCGTGTCCATGGCACTCAAAGGTCTGTCCCGGAATATTTTAGAGGCCTTTTTCATACTGTCTCGGTACTTGGGGTTCTCCAACAGCTCCCGCAACAAACTACGAAGCTTATCTGCGGTGAAGGTCTTATAGTCCAAGACTAAAGCAAAGCCTGACTTCTCCCCCCTCTTGAGGTTCGAATACTGATCGCCGAAGATGGGAATGCCCAGGATGGGAACTCCATAGTGCACCCCCTCCTGAAGTCCAAAGAGTCCTCCGTGGGCAATGTACACCTTGAGGTTGGGATGTGCCAGGATATCGGTCTGCGGCATCCACGCCTGGATCTTCACATTGGCAGGTAGGTTGGGGGGCAGATTTTCATCCTCGAACTTCCACAACACCCGCTGCTTGAGGCTGCCGAAGACATCCAGAAGTATTTGGAGCTTTTCGGGAGGCAGGTCCGCATTTCGCACTTGAGAGCCTAAAAGTATATGGAATAGTAAGTGCCATCCTTGTGCTTTTTATCCTAAGCTCTTACCCAAACTGAAGTAAATGGCTCCGTGAGTGGCTCCGTCGAGGAACTCCTGAAGATTCTTGGGCAGAGCCTTGGGCTCTTTGATGTGAAGTCCTCCCACCGGAATCATATTGTAGGAGAGGGGTCTTGGCGATGCCAAGGGCATGTAACTATTTATGAAAATAGCAGAGACATTGGCTTCCAGTTCCTTTATAGTCGGAACTCTATCTAGTTTTTTGGAAAAGTGTTTCTGAAGAACAGCATCCTGCTCAGGGTAATAGGAGTATCTCCTCAAGAGGTCATCTGCGCTACTCATGAATACGTTTCCAATTCGCTCCCACAAGGACATGCGGTCGGAATATGGCATATAGAGATGGGGGACATAAGACCAAGGTGAGATAATGCCATGTAGTTGGCTAAAATAGTTTGCATATCCAAAAGTCGAAATGGTAATGGCTGGAATCTGATAAAGGTGGCCAAGGATGAGGGCTCCCTCATTGAAGCACTGTTCTACCAGCAGGAGATCGTACTTTCCCACTTTATCCTCAGCATTAAATAAGGCCTGGAGTTCGGGGTTTTGAAAAGCGAAATCCGTGCTTTCTGGCCCAATTGTATGGACCATACGAGAGAAGGTGAGCTTGTTCACTTCGGCCATGTCTATGACAGTATTGGTGTTGGTCAATTCCTTCACTAAAAAGTATAAAATGTAATATGGGTTTAGAATCTAAGCTTCAGATAGTAATTGCCGAAAAGTTGACTTACTCCTGTTCCACGTCGGATACCAGCCAATCACAATTTCCTTATAATTAGGACCCAAGTTTTCCTTGGCCAGGGAATGAGGTGTAATAAAGGTAACCTCATGACCTCGCTTCACCAACTCCCGGATGATGGCATTTGTGATCACGAAGTGGCTTGTGGCGGGAAAGATAAAGGCTGCCAGGATGCGAGCGCCCTCTCCCAAATCCAGTTGCTGGAGAGTCACAAGGCTCAAGAGGAGTATCTGCAGTACATTCTTAAACTTCTGCAATTGAATAGAAGGAATTATTAGATTAAACTGTTAGATTTGATAAGAGGTCAGTGGAAAATAGTAATTTTTTAACAGAAACTTTCCGTAAACCTGTTTATGAGTTGTATTGGTTATTTCACAACAATTCAAGGTACGATTTGAAAACTAAATCAACATACAACAAAGTCAGCATACCATTTTATTTCCTATCGTTCTCGGCGGGAAACTCTATCAACCGAACCGTCTGAAGTCTCCCAGACGACTGAAAGGGCCAGTTGATTGGACAGCGATAATTAAGCTTCGGTTTTATAGGACAGGTATTGTCCATGATTCGGCAGAAAAATAAATATAGGTGAGGAACTGGCGAAATCGGTTAAAGAGGGGAATTCTAGATGATTCTATTCATTAGTCAAGTTCACTTGAACCCAATAAGTTTGATTGTTTGTTTTTGAAGTGCAAGTGAACCAAACTGTTTTCATTCTTAAATGAAATAGATTTTAATCTTCAAGAATACTGAGGAATATCCTTTCACTTAAGATATACCTTAAAAAAAGGCAAAGAATGTTAAGTTTTAACTGTTTTAAGAATTAAAATGAATATTTTATAAGAATTTAAATATTTATGGCTGTATATTTCATTTCAAACTATAGACGTGATTGTATTTCAAATAATTCCTAAGAAGAATTCCCGTGTAATGGGGAGACATAGTCATGAGCCACTAAATGGGACACTTGATAAATAATTGGCCCCTTGACTCTCACACAAGCAAAGTACACCACAAACACCTTGATTACCGACCAAGTTGATTAGCTAATAGACTATATATTTAATAATCATTCTACTTCCAGCCTTAAAAAATAGTGGCAGCTATTTAGTGAAGTGGCTTTTGAGTATTATTCTTTATTTATTGATTATATTCATAATAAATATTTATCATAATTGCAATTAGTCTATGGTGCTAGTTTTTCTTGACCTTCTTCTTTTGAGTGTTTTTCGCCTTCCTTGAACATTTTCGACAAATGAGAAATATACACAGAATTGGAAGAAGAACTATAGCCACAGCCAGTCCGATGACATCCAGGAGGTAGAACTGGTACCAGGGCAGCTCCACACCAACGGAAACTAAATGGGGAGCTCCTCGATGCTCGATCACATAGTCGATCCAGTACATGGCCGTGTCCATGGCACTCAGAGGCCTGTCCCGGAATATTTTGGATGCTTTCTTCATGTTGTTCCAAAACTTTGGATTTTCTAGCAACTCCAGAAGGTTCGCTCGAAGCTCATCTGCAGTGAACTTCCTGTAATCCATCAGCAGCGCAATTCCAGCCTTTTTTCCCTGATTGAGGTTCGAATACTGATCGGCATAGACGGGCATTCCCAAAACTGGCACCCCGTAGTGAACAGCCTCCTGGAAGCCGAAATTTCCGCCATGAGCAATAAAAACCTTGACATTGGGATGAGCCAGGATGTCTGCCTGTGGCATCCACTTCTGAACCATCACATTGGCAGGAAGATTAGGCAGAGACTCGTCCTCGAACTTCCACAAAACCCTCTGCTTGAGGGTACCAAAGACATCCAGGAATATCTTGAGCTTTTCGGGTGGCAATTCGGCACTGCGGACTTGAGAACCTGGAAGGATAACGATTTTAGACATTCTTCTATTTCTTTCATATCAGGAAAACTTACCCAAACTGAAGTAAATAGCTCCGTGAGTGGCACCGTCGAGGAACTTCTGTATATTTTCAGGCAGAGGCTTGGGTTTTTGAATGTGAAGTCCTCCCACTGGAATCATGTTGTAGGCCAGTGGACGGGGCGATGTCAATGGCATATATCCATTCAACAGAACTGCGGAGATGTTACTTTCCAGTTCCTTTATAGTCGGAACTCTATCCAGCTTATTGGCGAAATGTTTCTTCAGAATTGCGTCTTGTTCTGGATAATAGGAATACCTTCTTAGAAGGTCCTCTGTTCCACTTATAAACACATTAACAGTTCGCTCCCATAGGGACATGTGATCAGAAAAAGGCATGTAGAGGTGAGGAACATACGACCAAGGAGTGACAATGCCAAAAAGTTGACTTAGATAGTTGGTACCTCCATAGGTCATGACGGTAACAACTGGAATTTTATATAAGTGGCTCAGAATAAGGATCCCCTCATTGTAAAACTGTTCCACCAACAAAAGGTCGTACTTTCCGACTTTTTCCTGGGCATTAACCAAAGCCTGGATTTCGGGCTGTTCAAAGGCAAAGTCTGTACTCAGAGGTCCCAACACATTAACCATCCGGAGGAAAGTCAATTGATTCACATCAGACATTTCAAGGACTGAGTTCACGTTGGCCATTTCTTTCACTAAATAATTATTTTTGACTAAGGTGTTTATTTAGTTGAATTGGATGCTACTTACTCGGATCCCAAATGTTAGCCTGGGCTATTAAGATCTCCTTATAGTTTGGTCCCAAGTTCTCTTTGGAGAGGGAGAAGGGCGTGATAAAGGTCACTTCGTGGCCTCTTTTCACCAATTCCCGAATAATGGAATTGGTCATCATGAAGTGACTTGAGGCGGGAAAGACAAAGGCCGCCAGGATGCGAGCTCCGTCACACATTTCTGGTTTTAGGAGCGCGACAAAGCTCAGAATGAATATCTGCAGGACATTCGTTATCCTCTGTAAAAAGTATATAGGTTTTAAACAATAATTGCATTTAATAGGTAATTTCATCCATTCAGGAAATACAATCAATTTCCACATTAATAATCCTTATCATAAACTCTCAATACCATTAAGCTCAACAATCAAAAAATCAATTAATTAACTATAATCATCACGTCGCAAAGTTTACAGTGACATTTTAAGAATCCACTGCCATGTTTTATAACCTCCATAAAGAAAATTTGTTTAAAATTATAAGTAAACAAACCATTTTGATTTTTTTCTCGAAATTCTATCAGCGACTGACTAGTTGGAAGTCTTCCAGACGACTATGAATTACCGGCTTATATGGTTTGGTTTTTATACCTCAGAAGTACATAGAAAAATAATAAAGATAATGAATTTAATAGATTAAATGCATAGGGTAGGTCTCTATGTTGTATATATGAGTCTTTATCAGTTTAAAGAAGCTTCTATATTAGAATTAATGTATCAGATGCTTAACAATAAAAGCTGATAAGAGATTCATATATATATTTATATTGAGAAAGTATTGTTACGTAAAAAATTTCGATAAACATATGACTCATTTAAGTACTTCGAAATATTAAGTAACTGGTGCGCTTTAACATCGCCACAAAGTTCCTAACTACTCTGGGGGCCATTCATACGCCCAGAAAATGTCAACAAAAATTAAAAAAATCTTTCGTTCTCAGATTTTGATGCAGAATGATGGGGAATCCATCCATAAATCGTTTAAGGTATTCCGCTGAAGAATCGGATGGAAATTGGCCAAGATATAGCCATCGCTGGGGGCCAAATGGTCCTTCCCTGCATTTTGACCCCCTAGAAAATTTAACAAAAAATCTCAAAAATATTTTGTTCTCAGATTTTGATGCAGAATGATGGGAAATCCATCCACAAATCGTTTAAGGTATTCCGCTGAAGAATCGGATGGAAATTGGCCAAGATATAGCCATCGCTGGGGGCCAAATGGTCCTTCCCTGCGTTTTGCAGGGGACCCCCTAGAAAATTTAACAAAAAATCTCAAAAATATTTTGTTCTCAGATTTTGATGCAGAATGATGGGGAATCCATCCACAAATCGATTAAGGTATTCCGCTGAAGAATCGGATGGAAATTGGCCAAGATATAGCCATCGCTGGGGGCCAAATGGTCCTTCCCTGCATTTTGCAGGGGATCCCGTAGAAAATTTAACAAAAAATCTCAAAAATATTTTGTTCTCAGATTTTGATGCAGAATGATGGGGAATCCATCCACAAATCGTTTAAGGTATTCCGCTGAAGAATCGGATGGAAATTGGCCAAGATATAGCCATCGCTGGGGGCCAAATGGTCCTTCCGTGCATTTTGCAGGGGACCCCCTAGAAAATTTCAATAAAAATTGAAAAAAAATTTCGTTCTCAGGTTTTGATGCAGAATGATGGAGAATCCACTCACAAATCGTCTAAGGTATTCCGTTTAAGAATCGGATGGAAATTGGCCAAGATATAGCCATCGCTGGGGGCCAAATGGTCCTTCCGTGCATTTTGCAGGGGACCCCCTAGAAAATTTCAATAAAAATTGAAAAAATATTTCGTTCTCAGGTTTTGATGCAGAATGATGGAGAATCCATTCACAAATCGTTTCAGGTATTCCGCTGAAGAATCGGATGAAAATTGGCCATATAGCCATCTATTGGTTCCAAATGGTCCCCTCCGGGCACTTTTCGCATTTTGAAGCGGATACTTTCTCTGTCATAATCATATTTCTTTTTCAAATGCATAATAAAAGAATTCAGTCATAATTTTTAGGATATATTGATTTCTTAGGACAGTTTTTAAAATAAAAATTTGGTTAGAATAAGTTTTTTGTTATTATCTACTTCTTTTTGACTTTTTGGCTCAGACTATTTCTTGCCGTTTTCGAAGTCTTTCGAAAAATAAAAAGTAGAACCAGAATTGGTAGGAGGATTATAGCGAGAGCCAGTCCAATGACGTCCAGGAGGTAGAACTGGTACCAGGGAAGTTCCACCCCAACAGAAACTAAATGGGGAGCTCCTCGATGTTCGATCACATAGTCGATCCAGTACATGGCCGTGTCCATGGCACTCAGAGGTCTATCGCGGAATACTTTTGATGCCTTTTTCATGTTGTTCCTGAAGGTAGGATTCTCCAGCAATTCCATAAGAGAATGGCGAAGCTCTGCGGCAGTCAGCTTCCTGTAGTCCAAAGCCAGTGCGAATCCTGCCGCCTCTGCCTGTCTTATGTTCGAATACTGATCGCCAAAAATGGGGAGGCCCAGAACAGGAACGCCACTGAACACCGCCTCATGGAGGCTAAAAATTCCACCGTGGGATATGAACACTTTGACGTTGGGGTGTGCTAAGATATCGACCTGCGGCATCCAATTTTTCACCATCACGTTGGACGGCAGGTTGGGAAGACTCTCATCTTCAAACTTCCACAACACCCGCTGTTTGAGACTGCCAAAGACACCCAGCAATAATTTGAGCTTTTCAGGTGGCAATTCCGTATTGCGAACAATTGAGCCTGCAAAGGACATAGTTTTTAAATTTGTATTCCTATATTATCTCAAGAACTCACCCAAACTGAAGTAAATTGCTCCGTGAGTGGCTTCATCGAGGAACTTCTGTAGATTCTCTGGCAGAGCCTTCGGTGGTTGAATATGAAGTCCTCCCACAGGAATCATGTTGTACGCGAGTGGTCTGGGTGATGTCAACGGCATATATCCGTTCAGTAACACGGCAGAAATGTTACTTTCCAGTTCCTTTACAGTCGGAACTCTATCTAGAAGTTTGGAGAAGTGCTTCTGCAGCACTGCGTCCTGTCCGGGATAGTACGAGTATCTCCTCAGGAGGTCCTCCGTTCCACTCATGAACACATTGCCAATACGCTCCCACAAGGACATGCGGGCCGAATACGGCATGTAGAGATGAGGAACATAGGACCAAGGTGAGACAATGCCAAATAGTTGGCTTATATAGTTGGTACCACCATAGGTCATGGCGGTGATGACGGGAATCTGGTACAGATGGCCCAACATGAGGGCACCCTCAGTGTAGAACTGTTCCGCCAGAAGGAGATCGTACTTTCCCACCTTGTCCTTGGCGTGAATTAGTTCCTGTATCTGTGGTTGCCTCAAAACAAAGTCTGTGCACTGAATGCCTTTGATATTGACCATCCGGAGGAAGGTCAACTTGTTTAAATCCGCCATTTCCAGAATGGTGTTCGTGTTTGTCAATTCCTTCACTGGGAAGTCAGTATTTAATAATGAATATTTATTTGTATCTTAAAGGGGAGTCCACTTACTTATGGCCCAGGACTGGTATTGGTCAATGAAAATTTCCTTGTAGTTGGGGCCCAAGTTTTCATCAGCCAGGGAAAATGGTGTGATGAAGGTGACCTCATGACCTCGCTTTACCAACTCCCTAACAATGGAGTTGGCCATCATGAAGTGGCTTTTGGCCGGAAAGAAGAAGGCTGCCAGGATCCGATACCCTTCACCTGAGACCAGGTGTTGGAGGAACACGAGGCTCAATAGAAGTATCTGCAGTAGACTCTTAATCTTCTGTAATATGTGATTGTAATATTTTTAAAATTAATGATAAGATTGTGTAAGGTTACACCTCCTTGATAAGAGATAATGCCCAATTTGTCATTGTAAGCTTGCAATCATCTCAGACACTAATATATATAGATTTTTCCACCTGTTGGTGCATCGGCACCTGGGATTCCAGATTAAAAATTTCAAAAAATAACAAAATCAATTGGTAGATTAGAAGAAACTTCCTGAATATATTAGAGTAAAAATAAGTAATTTCACAATTTAATGAAATAGTATTTGTTTGTTGACAAACCATTTTGATTCCGGCTGTTGTTTTCAATGGGAATAGTTTCTGATAGAGCAACCGACCCTTTCGGCGGCTCGGAGACGACTACGAGTTCCAAGCAGATAAGAAAAAGTTTATTTTGTGAATTCTTGATAAACTTTAAGCTACTTTCAGATCAGACTTTCAGATACTACTATGTGATATTTTCTTCTTTGTGATATTTTCTTCTCTTTTTTATTTGTCCAAAAGACTAATAAACAAAAATTGGTATGAGTAAAGAAGCTTTAATGTGATAAAAAAAATGGATTTATACTTTACATAGAATAAACACAATTAGGTATTTTATATATTTCAATTCTTCTTAAGCTTCCTTTTGGAACTGATTGCTGTCTTCTTGGAGCTCTTCCGGCAGATGAAAAATATCGCTAGGGTTGGCACTAGAACTACTGCTAAAGCCAGTCCAATAACGTCTAGGAGGTAGAACTGGTACCAGGTAAGCTCTGCACCAACGGAAATTAGATGGGGAGCTCCACGGTGCTCGATCACATAGTCGATCCAGTACATGGCCGTGTCCATGGCGCTCAAAGGTCTATCCCGAAATACTTTCGATGCCTGTTTCATGTTGTTTCTGAACTTTGGGTTCTCCAGCAACTCGAATAGATTCGAACGAAGCTCCTCTTCAGTGAACTTCCTATAATCCATGACCAGTGCAAGTCCTTCTTGTTTTCCTTTATTGATAGTTGGATACTGATCAGCATAGATGGGCATTCCTAAAACTGGCACCCCGTATTGAAGAGCTTCCTGAAAGCCATTGGGTCCCCCATGGGAAATGAACAACATGACATTGGGATGTGCCAGGATGTCTGCCTGTGGCATCCACTTCTGAACCATCACATTGGGAGGAAGATTGGTCAGAGACTCCTCCTCGAACTTCCACAAAACCCGCTGCTTGAGGGTACCAAAGACATCCAGGAATATCTTAAGCTTTTCGGGTGGCAATTCTGAGCTGCGGACTTGAGAGCCTGGAAGGGATATCGATTTAAGGGTTTCTTATATTTCTTTCATATCTTGAACACTTACCCAAACTGAAGTAAATAGCTCCGTGAGTGGCGCCATCGAGGTACTTCTGTAGATTTTCAGGCAGAGCCTTGGGTTTTGGAATTTGAATCCCTCCCACAGGAATCATGTTGTAGGTCAGTGGTCTGGGCGACAGCAACGGCATAAACAAATTCATTAGGATCACAGAGACATTGTTTTCCAGTTCCCTTATAGTCGGAACTCTATCCAACAGTTTGGAAAAGTGTTTCTTTAGAATGGCATCCTGTTTGGGGTAATGGGAGAACTTTCGTAGCAACTCCTCTGACACGCTCATGACCACATTTTCAAGTCGTTCCCATAGGGACATGCGTTCAGTGTAGGGCAGAAAGATATGAGGTACAAAGGACAATGGGGCTACACTACCAAAAAGGCCACTCATATAGTGGGCATGGCCAAAAGTACAAACGGTGATGACAGGAATCTGATACAGATGGCCCAGGATGAGGGCGCCCTCGTTGTAGAACTGTTCGGCCAAAAGTAGATCGTACTTGCCGACCTTGTCCCGGGCGTTTATTATGGCTTGGATGGCAGGTTGCTCAAACGCGAAGTCGGTGGTGAGAGTCCCAATCAGGTAGACCATGCGGAGAAAAGTAAAGCCACTCACATCCGTCATTTCCAGAACTGCGTTTGTGTTGGTCAACTCCTGGACTGTCAAAGATTAGCTTCGGTTAAGTCCACTAACATTTATTTTTGCAAATAACCTACCCACGGGCCAAATGGCGTATTGGTCGAACACTATTTCTGTGTAGTTGGACCCTAAGTTCTCTTTGGCCAAGGAAAAAGGGGTAATGAAGGTAACTTCATGTCCTCTTTTCACCAATTCCCGGATAATGGAATGGGTCGTCATGAAGTGACTCCGCGCCGGAAAAAAGAAGGCTGCCAAAATGCGGGATCCTTCAGAAAAGTCGAATTGTTGAATGGCCACAAGGCTCAAAAGTAGTATTTTTAATTCATTTATAAGCTTCTGTAACAAGATGGTACATAAAATTTAAAATCAAAAAGTTTATTTATCGTTCAAATTCACAAACCATTTCTTTTTCTAAACAGATTTTATTTTCAACCGAACTGTCCGAAGATTTCTAAGCGAATGAGACAAGATCTCTTAATAAAAACTAGTTCTAGGCAAAAGTTTTAGGTAAACAAATTTATGCAATTTTAACAAATAAAAATTTAAAAAAAAATAGATTAGTCTTTTCACGATGATCCCAAAAACGTGTTTCATTCAAAAACTGGTTTAGTTACATTAGTTTAGTTACTTTATTGAGGTTTCATTTAATTTCACAAGCAAATATTAAAATTAAAGTTTTTGGATAAACAACATAAATATTATGTTTCAATTCTTCTTAATCTTCCTCTTGGTACTATTGGCCGTCTTCTTGGAGCTCTTCCGGCAGATACAAAGTACCGTCAGGATGGGCAGTAGGACAACTGCCAGAGCCAGTCCAATGACGTCCAGGAGGTAGAACTGGTACCAGGGAAGCTCCACACCGACGGAAATTAGATGGGGAGCTCCACGGTGCTCGATCACATAGTCGATCCAGTACATGGCCATGTCCATGGCACTTACGGGTCTGTCCCGGAACACTTTCGAAGCCTTTTTCATGTTGTTTCTGAACTTTGGATTCTCCAGCAACTCAAGAAGGTTCGAACGAAGCTCCTCTTGAGTGAACTTCCTGTAATCCATGACCAAGGCAAGGCCCGATTGCTTGCCATTATTGAGGTTTGAATACTGATCGGCATAGACGGGCATTCCCAGAACTGGCACTCCGTAATGAACAGCTTCCTGGAAGCCAAACAATCCGCCATGGGCAATGAACACTTTCACGTTGGGATGGGCCAGAATGTCTGCCTGGGGCATCCACTTTTGCACCTTTACGTTGCCGGGAAGATTGGGCAGAGACTCGTCCTCGAACTTCCATAAAACCCTCTGCTTGAGGCTGCCGAAGACGCTCAGGAATATCTTGAGCTTTTCTGGGGGTAAGTCGGCACTTTGGACTTGTGAACCTGCAAGGAATATTGGATTTTAAGTTTCATCCTTTTTCAAATCTTTTCAAATCGCTATATCTTACCCAAACTAAAGTAGATGGCTCCGTGAGTGGCTCCATCAAGGAACTTCTGGAGATTCTCAGGCAGAGCATTGGGTGGCTTAATGTGGAGTCCTCCTACGGGAATCATGTTGTAGGAGATCGGTCTGGGAGATGCCAATGGCACATAAGTGTTGAGTAAAATGGCCGAGATATTTCTTTCCAGTTCGTTAATTGTCGGAACCCTGTCCAGTAGGTGGGAGAAGTGCTTCCGCAGGATGGCATCATGGTCGGGGTAATAGGAGTATCTTCTCATGAGATCCTCGGTGGCACTCATGAATACGTTTCCAGCACGCTCCCACAAGGACATGCGATCTGTGTAGGGCATGTATAGGTGAGGAACGTAGGACCAGGGGGAGACAATGCCGAATAGTTGGCTTAGGTAGTTGGCGTAGCCAAAGGTTGAGACGGTAATGACCGGGATCTGGTACAAGTGTCCCAGAATGAGGGCACCCTCGTTGTAGAACTGTTCCACCAGCAGGAGATCGTACTTTCCAACCTTATCCTTGGCGTTGATAACGGCCTGAATGCCGGGCTGTTCGAAGGCAAAGTCCGTGCTGTGAGTTCCCATGATGTTCACCATCCGAAGGAAGGTCAGTTTGCTCAGGTCAGTCATTTCCAGAATGGTGTTGGTGTTGGTCAGCTCCTTGACTAAGGATAATCATTAATTTTAGTTAGAACTTAAAGTCAGTTGGATCGTACTTACTCTCAGGCCAGAAGTTGTACTGATCAATTACGATCTCCTTGTAGTTGGGACCCAGGTTCTCCTTGGCCAGGGAGAAGGGAGTGATGAAAGTGACTTCATGACCTCGTTTCACCAGCTCTCGGATAATGGCATTGGTCATCATGAAGTGACTCTTGCCGGGAAAGAAGAAGGCGGCCAGGATGCGAGATCCTTCTCCCAGATCGAGTTGCTGGAGAGCCACAAGGCTCACAAGAAGTATTTGAAGGGCACTCCGTAACTTCTGTAAAACACAAAAATAATCACTTGTTATCTTTTAAAGTGACCTATTTAGTTATTTTCCGTATCAGCAGACTTCTATTTCACCACCCGTTGTTGTAGGTCTAGGTTTCTAATTGTTGATAACAGATTACCCCTTGAAAGATTGTTTGCTTTTTGTTTTTGCATTTAAAGCTTTCGAATAGTTTATTAACCTTTGATGGCATCAATTTTGTAGCAAAACAAAAGCTCCCAAAGCTTCTAGATATTTAATTAATTTTATTACATCGAATTCAACAAACCATTTTGCCTCCACTTGTTGTTCTACGAGAAGATCTATTGGCCACCGACCAGCCCGACGACTCTCAAACGACTGCCAACCCGAGAGCCGATAGAGCGTTTGTACAACCTGATAGTTAAAAGTGTATACTATATACGAATAATACGCATGACACGGCAAAATCTACCGATCTAGACAGGCCTCTGTAGTTCGTGAGAGGCACGGAAAAATCCACATTTTTTATAAACGTATTGCCCTCCAAATTTGTTTTATTTTTGGCGTGGAGGTGGCGGCACGTGTATCTAAAACAGGTTACATCTGCGTAGGGGAAATAAAAGCGGCTAATTGCTTAATATCATCCTCAGTTATGTGGAACCCTTTAATAATAAATATTTAAAGTACAATTAAACAATCGTTGGATGATGCTGAAGAACGCCATCTATCTAATGATTAAAATATTATAAAGAAAGATAGCTTTTGTTGGATTTAAATGTGTTTTATTGTTTCCAGATTCATAAAAAAATACATAATCTTTAAAGAAATTCTGGTAACTTGTCGTATCAACTTGTAAACATCTGCCAGACATCTGTATAATTATTTTGTACTTCCCTGACAAGCCCTAATGTTTCTTGGCCTTCTTAACCTTCTTGTCATTGCGCCAAAGTAGTTTGATAACCAAACAAAGAATTAGAATGCCAGCTATGGGAATAAAAGCCACGAAGGCTATCACATCCAGAAGATAAAACTGGAACCAGTTGAGATCCAGACCAGCGGACCGCATGTGAGGAGCTCCCCGATGCCGGATGACGTATTCTATCCAGTATATGGCCGTTTTGCGGGCTTCCATGGGCCGATCCCTGAAGATATTCGACACCCTCTGGATGTTCTCCTTGTAGGTGGTATTGTGCAATAGCTGGTCCAGAGAGTGCCTCAGAATCTCTTCGGTTATGGATTGGAAGTGCAGGCTGATGGCATAGCCGCCCAAAACGGCTTTGTTCATGTTCAGGTGCTGGAAATCAATTAATTTAATATTTAATTAAGCCCAAAATATAAACTAAACCCACCTGGTCGCAGTATATGGGAATGCCTAGCAGAGGAACGGCATAATGGACACCCTCCTGGGTGCCGAAGAGCCCGCCGTGGGTGATGAATACCTTGATGTTGCGGTGGGCCAGAATATCCGCTTGTGGCAGCCACTTCCGCACCATTACATTTGCCGGCAACTTCGATATGCTTTCGTCTTCGAACTTCCACAGGACTCGCTGCCTAAGGGATCCGAATACCTGCAGGAACAGTTGCAGCATCTCGGGCGGCATGTCCTTGCTCTGGACATTGCTGCCGAGGCTGAAGTAGATGGCCCCCTCCTCGGCCCCGTCCAGGAATTGTTGCAGGTCCTCGGGGAGTGCTTTGGGTGGGTAGATGTGCATGCCACCCACCGACACGAAGCCATCCACAGTGGGTCGTGCCGTGGTCAATGGTGCGTGACTGTTTAAGAGCATCACTGAGGTTTCCTTCTCCAGCTGCCTTACCTTGGGCACCTCACCTACAAGTGGGGATTGAAGAGCTTAGGTCATACATACTCGCCCTGCCACCGATTGTCCACTCACCCAGAACCGGGCCGAAGAACTCCTGGGCCACAGCGTCCATTTTGGGGAAATAAACGAGCAATCTGTACAAGTCCTGGTGGAGCGAGGTGTACGAGTTCTGGAGCCTTTCCCAGAAGCTCATGTGATCGGTGAAGGGCAGAAAGCCGTGAGGCACAAAGGACCACGGTGTAATCAGTCCCATTATCTGGCTCATGTGATTCTCATACGCTAGGGTACTGGTAGTCACCACTGGCACCTTGTACACCCGGGCCAGAGCTAGCCACGCCTCCCCGTAGAACTGTTCCGCAATGAACAGATCGAAAACTCCCTCGGTCTGCTTGGCATGGATGAGGGCCTGGACTTTGGGCTGCTTGAGAGCATGTTCCGTGGTCTTAACTCCAATAATGTCCAGCATTTTGATGAAGTCCGGGTTCGTCATACGAGTCAGCTCGAACAGGTGCAGGGCTCCAAAGTCCAGCTTAACTGGTTTTAAATAATGATTGATAAGTGTCTGTCCATTCGGGGCTCTACCTTCGCCACTTACCATCGTGCCAAAAATCATAGACTGGCTCTATTAGTATTTCCGTGAAGTTACTGCCCAGATTCTCATTCTTCAGAGATCTGGCCGTGATCATGGTTACCTGATGTCCATTTTCGATGAGTTCTCTCATCAGAGCCTTGTGCATCATGTAGTGGGACGTGCCTTGGATCATATGTTGCTTTAATGCCTACTTTATCTTGAACGAAGAAAGTCTTACCCGGAAAAGAGTAGGCTGCCAGAATCTTGGCTCCATCTACGGATCCGTTCGAGGAACATAGATTCCCAGCCAGTAACAGATAAGCCAGCAAAATGAACTGCATTGTTGCGATTCAGAATTGAAATGCAAACTGCAATCAGTTAGTGAACATGTGTAGACTACAAATTGTTTGCACTTGATAAGGTTCAATTGATCTTCAAATTCCCATCTATTGCCGTCAATGGGTATTATGTAATTAATGTGAGATCGCGTGAATCTTAGGTTGTGGCGGCTTGAACCTCTGAGAGATTACTAATTCGAAATCGCTTGTGAAACGTTGTTCTAACTACTTGAGTATTCTTAAAATACATGTCTATGTAACGTTTCCTTTGTTCCAATCTTTCTTTCTCTCCCCAAAACAAATCAGACTCTAGTCACGCAAGCTTTTATAATTTGTTTTATTTTCATTGTTGAATCGTATTTTTGCTTTTAAGAGTGTGTTTAATCTTTAGATCTAGAAATTAAGCAATCGATACATTAGGTGCAAAATGCGTGCATAGATTTAGTCACAGAGGATTAACTTCCTCTATCAGTTCTCAAAGGAAAGGATGCGAATGGATTCAAAACTCTGACTACTCGTGGCTTATATATGCCAGCTATAATATCAAGAAATATAATGGGGTTTGCTTAAAAAAATCAGCTCTATGAAAGCTGATATGATGGCGTATCTAAAAAAAACATTTTTTCTTTAAAAATGGATACAGCTAGAGCTTTAATGCTGAATTTGGTTTGTAATTGTCGATTGCAGAACCTCCTTTTTTAATGTGTTGGAGATACTCATCATCTTCGGCTTCGACTTAAGAAATAACCTCAATATCGTTTAAAAAAATTTTCAAAAGCGATCTGTTGTTGAACACGTTAGTTTTTTCAAATTTTTCTTTTAGTTTTGTTGAACCAGTTCCTGATATTTGACTCGTTTAAAATATAAAATGTGTTATTTTTGTAAAGCCCTAATGTTTCTTGGCCTTCTTATTCTTCTTGTTTTTGCCCCAAAGTAGTTTGATAACCAAACAAAGAATTAAAATGCTAGCTATGGAAATAAAAGCCACGAAGGCTATTACATCCAGAAGATAAAACTGGAACCAGTTGAGATCCAGACCAGCGGACCGCATGTGAGGAGCTCCCCGATGCCGGATGACGTATTCTATCCAGTAGATGGCCGTTTTGCGGGCTTCCATGGGCCGATCCCTGAAGATATTCGACACCCGCTGGATGTTCTCCTTATAGGTGCCATTGTGTAATAGCTGGTCCAGGGAGTGCCTCAGAATCTCCTCGGTTATGGATTGGAAGTGCAAGCTGATGGCATAGCCGCCCATAACGGCTTTGTTCATGTTCAGGTGCTGGAAACCAATTCATTTAAGATTTAATTAAGCCCATAAAGTTAACTATAGCTACCTGGTCGGAGTATATGGGAAAGCCTAAAAGGGGCACGGCATAGTGGACACCTTCCTGTGTGCCAAAGAGCCCGCCGTGGGTGATGAATACCTTAATGTTGCGGTGGGCCAGAATATCCGCTTGTGGCAGCCACTTCCGCACCATTACATTTTCCGGCAACTTCCATATGCTTTCGTCTTCGAACTTCCACAGGACTCGCTGTCTTAGGGACCCGAATACCTTCAGGAACAGTTGCTGCATCTCTGGCGGCATGTCCTTGCTCTGGACATTGCTGCCGAGGCTGAAGTAGATGGCCCCCTCCTCGGCCCCGTCCAGGAATTGTTGCAGGTCCTCGGGGAGTGCTTTGGGCGGGTAGATGTGCATGCCACCCACCGACACGAAGCCATCCACAGTGGGTCGTGCCGTGGTCAATGGTGCGTGACTGTTTAAGAGCATCACTGAGGTTTCCTTCTCCAGATGCCTCACCTTGGGCACCTCACCTACAAGTGGCGGATTTAAGAGCTTAGGACTTACATACTCGCCCTGCTACCATGTGTCCACTTACCCAGAACCGGACCGAAGAACTCCTGGGCCACAGCGTCCATTTTGGGAAAATAAACGAGCAATCTGTACAGGTCCTCGTGAAGCGAGGTGTACGAGTTCCGGAGCCTTTCCCAGAAGCTCATGTGATCGGTGAAGGGCAGAAAGCCGTGGGGCACAAAGGACCAAGGTGTTATCACTCCCATTATCTGGCTCATGTGATTCTCATAGGCCAGGGTACTGGTAGTCACCACTGGCACCTTGTACACCCGGGCCAGAGGCAGCAACGCCTCCTGGTAGAACTGTTCCGCCATGAACAGATCGAAAACTCCCTCGGTCTGCTTGGCATGGATGAGGGCCTGGACCTTGGGCTGTTTGAGAGCATGTTCCGTCGTCTTTACTCCAATAATGTCGAGCATCTTCACGAAATCCGTATTTCTCAAACGAGTCAGTTCGAACAAATGTAGGGCACCAAAGTCTAGCTTAACTGGTTTTGAATGACAATGATGAGTGTCTGTCCCTTCGGAGCTCTACCTTCGCTACTTACCATCGCGCCAAAAATCATAGACTGGTTCTATTAGAATCTCCGTGTAGTTACTGCCCAGATTCTCACTCTCCAGAGACCTGGCCGTGATCATGGTTACCTGATGTTCATTTTCGATGAGTTCTCTCACCAGAGTCTTGTGCATCATATAGTGGGACTTGCCTTGGGTCACATGTTGCTTTAATTTATATTTTAACTGAAAATATAGTCTCAGAAAGATAGTCTCACCTGGAAAAGAGTAGGCTGCCAGTATCTTGGCTCCATCTACGGATCTGATTGGCGAATATAGATTCCCAGCCAGTAACAGATAAGCCAGCAAAATAAAATGCATTGTTGGGATTCAGAATTAAAACGCAAACTGCAATCAGTTAGAGAACATGTGTAGACTTCAAAGTGTTAACACTTCATATGGATCTATTGATCTTCAAATATCAAGACTGCCAGAAGATCGCGGAAATCTGGATTAGTGGCGGCTTAGACCTCTCAGAGTATACTAAACCGAAACCGCTTTTTGGACCTAGTCTTAACTTAGATATTCTCAAACTATATGTCTATGCAAAGTTTCCAATCAGACTCCCCCCGCCCAAATAAATCAGACTCTAGTCAAGCAAGCTTTTATAATTTGTTTTATTTTCATTATTGAAACGTATTTTTGCATTTAAGTGTGTGTTTAATGTTTAGAGCTAGGAATTAAGCAATCGATACATTAGGTGTAGTTAAATTAGTTTAAATTAATTCATGTATATCCTATTGACGAATCATTTGTAATTTACATCAACATGTCATGCTCGATATTCGATATTTGATTATTCCATACAAATTAAATTTAATTCTCGTCTTTATACAAAAATCACATTCGATTCGTTATGTTTCTCGTTTCTGGTGCTTTTGTTATTTGTGAGGGTCAACTCGAAGTCGAAGTTC
Source organism: Drosophila pandora (assembly GCA_021223865.1). NCBI lineage: Eukaryota > Metazoa > Arthropoda > Insecta > Diptera > Drosophilidae > Drosophila > Drosophila pandora. The sequence goes on from JAJJHT010017475.1 coordinate 4,301,359, forward strand.
GAGTTCAATTAAACTTTTAAGTACTAACTTGATATATGCAATTAACAAACTCCTTCAGATGCATGGCTCTGAGACTCTAGATTCCAGATGAAACATTGCGGGCGTGTGGGCTAAGGAATTTCTAATTTTTCGTCCAGTTAGTTGGAAAGTGGAAGGTGAAGTTTTAGTGGCGAGCTGGCGGCTGGTGGGAGTTATTAGTCTAAGGCCTTAAAGCTAACGAGCTTAAGTGAAATTCAATTTGTGGTTCTTGTACGTATGCAGGAGGGGGTGGTGCTTCTTTGTGGGTGGTATGGGTGGCCCATACTATAGAGGGCTAAGCCCGGCTAATTGAGGCCAGTCGTCGAGATAAATGGCTGAGGCGGAAGCTGTTTTAGTGCATTCGGTTCCGGTTCCATTCCATATGGCTGAACATATGGGCTCCAGCTATTCCGCCCCGGGTCCTCATCCTCATCCTCATCATCATTCTTATTCTCATTCTCATCGTTATCCTTATCCTCAATGAGGATTCCTTATCCTTTGTGCTGTTGCTTTTCAACAAAACAAAAAGTAAACAGAAAGAAACAAGGAGCTGTGATAAATAATTCCCCCGTTGACTCTGCGGTGGCACGTGCCCAGAATGGCTACCGCTATACCCGTGCTTCCAGTTGCCAGTTGTAGAGTCCTAGATGTACTTGGATATGTAACGCTTCTGGATGAGTCGACCGGCCTTGCGCTTCAGTATCGTGAAGCGTATTAACTGCTAATCGCTGAAGTGCGGCGACTGCGGCGGCACACGTGGGTACAGCTGTGAAAAAGGAGTTCACACTTATAACCATCCGTTGTGTACGTGAAGGCATTTCATCGCTACTTACCCCCAGGAGGTTCCGTGGCACGTAGCCCTCCTCTCCTCCGACGTTTCTCGCCCACCACCACTCGTTCTCGGCATCGTCGCCCTTGCGCAGTACGATCAGTGGCTCATTGACGTGGAAGGAGAGCTCGTCCCCGTTTTGGGCCTCGTACGAGAACACGGCGTACACATCGCCATTGTGCAGGATGCCCAGCTTCTCCTGGATGCCTAGAAAGGGAGAGGGAAAAGGGATTCCATTAGTTAACCAAATTGAAAGTCAGGAAACAGCGGGGCATCTAAGTAGACTACTTACTGTACAAGTACTCGGAGCAGCCATCGAAACCCTCCTCGTCCTCTTCGCACTTCTCCGCCGGAGTTTCGTGGTCGGACAACGTGGAGGCAAACAGGCAGGCACCGCTCTCCACCAGGAACTTCACCATGGACAGGTTATTGCAGCTGGCGGCGCAGTGCAAAGGTGTCCAGCCATCCGAGTCCTGGGCATTTACATCGCAGCCAAACTCCACCAGGAATCTAATTCGGAAGCAATAGGGATAAGGATTAGTAGTCTTGAAAGAAAGAAAGGATGGGAGGAGACACTCACTTGACAATGTCAAAGTGCCCAGCACAGATGGCGTTGTGAAGGGCTGTGATTCCCTCGTCGTTGGCCGCACTGGGATTGGCCACCTGCATGGCCGTCTTCTTGACCAGCTCCAGCTCTCCCTCCAGACTGGCGTCCAGGAGCAGGGCCAGCGGATCGAAGCTGACGCGGCGGGCAAGCTTGGGCTTGCTTCCGGACGAGGATCGCTCTTTGATGTTGCTCGTTGTGGTGGGCGGTGTGGTGGTGATGGAAACAGTTCCTGTCGGTGATGCAACCGCCTCCTGTCCACCAGATACTGCCATCATGCGGTCTGGCTCATCCACACTGGAGTCACTGCTCGGCGAGTGCTGGGGCGACGTTTCTGGCGAGGATTTCAAGACCTCCACGGGCTGCCTGATCAAGGGCTCCGACTTGCGTTGGAGCAGGGGCTGCTGCTTCGGCTGCTGGCCATTGGCCATGGATTGGGTGGACTTCAGGCGAGGCTGCTCGAACAGGGGCTGCTTGCGAATGGTCAGGGGCTTGGCCTTGATGGGCAAGTTGTCGTTGATGTTCAGGGACTGCAGACCAAAGGTTGCCGCCTGGGTCTTTCCGGCCAGCGATGAAGTGCCTGCTGCTGTCGTGGAGGTTGCCGGTACTGTTGTGGTGGCTGCTCCTGATGTGGCTTCCACTGGAGAGGGCTGCTCCGTGGGCGACATCTTGCTGGGCTTTGGTGGCAGCGCCGGACGGGGATCCGTCAACACCACATTGGGCGCCACGCGATTCACCTTCGGACTGTAGGTGATCATCTTGGGTATGGAGCTGCCACTACTGTGGCTATTGCTGTTGGTCACCGACGTGGGCGCGACGCTGCTGATGGGCTTCCGCGGCGGCACTGCCAGGTTGCTCACCTGCACCTGCAGCGGCTTGGAGGCATTCGACACCGCCATGGCCACGGATTTGCTCACTGCCCCCAGGGGCATGCTGTGCACGGTCAGTTGCTGCTGGGTGTTCCGCTCTGAGAGGGTCTCGCTGGTCACCGATATCTCGTTCTTCTTGATTTGGGATTGGGATTGGGATTGCTGTGGCTGATCCTGGTTGTCCTTTGCCGTGGCCTGCTGGTTGAGCTTGCTGATCAAGGCGGAGGCGGAAATGCTCTTGGGAATCTTGCTCACAGCTGCCGGCGGAGAGGTGGCTCCTTGTCCAGATGCCTTGGCTTGGTTGGTGGCCACTGCCGCCGCCTCTGCTGCCGCTGCAGCTGCTGCTTGAGCTGCCGCCGCCGCCGCCGCTGCTGCTGCTGCTGCTGCCGCCTCCCTGTCCCTCTTCTTGGGACCCACCTCTGCATAGATGTGGGTGGTACTGTCCATGGCCTCGGTTTGAGCTTGCTTCCGGAGCTCAGCTTCGGTCTTGGCATTGCCGGGACCCGCCATCAACTTCTTGGCCAGCTTGGACTCGTCGCTCTCACTGCTGGAACTGGTGGCTGGCACCGGCACTGACACCGGCACCGATCCCGCAAAGAAGCCACTGCTCTGGCCCAGCTTGCCCACGTGCGTCAGGTCCTGGATGAGCTGGTTCTGCTGGTTGGTGTTCGCCGTGGCTGCCGCATGCTTCATGCCCCCGCTCAGGTAGCTGGCCGTGCTGGTGATGGTCGACTTCTGGGGCGTGTGGATAAATGGCTCCACCGCTGCCACATTGCCGCGGGCTCGTCCTGCGGCAGCTGCGGCTGCAGCGGCTGCCAGTTGGTTGACCTGCTTCTGGAGCAGTTGCTGCTTGAGGGCCGCCACGCCGCCGTGTTTGGTCAGATTGTTGGCAGGCTGTTGATAGCCCAGGGATTGCTGTTGCTGCAGTTGCTGCTGTTGGAGTTGGTGCTGCTGTTGTTGCTGTTGCTGCTGCTGCTGGGCCGCTGCAGCCGCCAGCAACTGTGCCGACTGAACATGCAACTGATGTTGCTGCTGCTGTTGCACGGAGGCCTGTTGTTGCTGCTGCTGCTGCTGTTGTTGCTGCTGCTGTTGCTGGTGATGGGTGTTGGCCTGTTTTTTGCGCTGCAGGCGTGTCTGTAGCTCGTAAATACGCTGGTCCACGGATCTCAGCTCCGCCTGCCTCTGCTGCAGTGCCTCGCGTTGCATGTGCAACCTTGCGTCCTGCTGCAGCGACAACTGATTGCGGTACTGCCATTGTCCAAAGAAATATATAATATTTGTAAATAAAAAATTATAAAAAAATCAAAAGTTGCCTTGGAAACTCACCATCAGTTCGCGTCGGAGCTTCTCCAGCTCGCGGGAGGCCTGCGGGGGCAGGGTCTGGCCAACGCCATTGGCGGCCGTGGCTGCCAGCAGATTCACAGGACACCGGCGGTCACGTCGCAGCTCCTCCAGCTGGCGGGTCAGGGCCTCCACCTTGGCCACGGCCAGGCTGAGCTCCTTCTCCTTTTCGCTGAACAAGGCACGGATCGAGTCCAAATCATTGCCTGAAATGAGGGATTTTTGGTTGAAATTAAAGAAGGAATTGGGAGCCAATGGGTAACAGGGAAAAGGAGTAGTTCTAGAAGCTATTTGCCACAACCTATGATGTAATATAGGTCCTGCTTAGGTAAGATCTCTTTGGAAACTCCTACTCCTTAAGCCAAGCCTCTCTTCTATTCATTGTCACAACTTTTTAATGATGTACTTCGCTTTAATTAGTGATTCCTTTTGATTAAAATCTATTAGCCTTGAGTGTGCCGCTTAATGAACGTGTTGTGCCGGAATCCATTCGTTCTTGCCACTAACTATTTTATAATCGCCTACCGCCTACCGGCTGCCGGCTCCTGGCTGCTGGCTGGCCGTGTTTTCCTTTCTTGGATTTGGGTTGCCTGTTCAAACTAATTACAGCCACAACACTGGGCGCCAGCTCATTAACATAATACCCTTGTGTTTGGCCAGTGTTAGTGTGTGTGTGTGTGAGTGGATTTGGATGTGGCCAACATCTTCTTAGCCATGTTGAAGAGGCGTCGCTGCCACCGCCCACAGGCAATCATAAAGGACAACAAAGTGGCACACATACATAAATTAAATTCACACACGCAATCCGAGGGATGGGTTACAGGGATAAAGGAGTGGCAGGAGGCAGGCGGATGGCGGAAGGCCAGCACTCAACACGGTTTAAACACATGTTAATTCACCCCGAGATCCCTCCTCCTCGCTGTCTTCACTCATCCAGCGGTGCTCGACTGAATTGGAGAGGGGAGGTGCAGGAATGGGAAGGGTCTGGAAAGGATATCCCAAGCAGATGCACTCGTTGCCACTTTGCCACTAACCCTGACCACCCTCCAGTCGCTTTGATACTTGAAAGCCCTCTTTAACAGAGCTGACACTTAAAAAAATGGAGTCTTATATTTTTTATTAAATAATTATGAGAGATATAATATCAATATTTTTAATAAAAGTAAGCTATGTCTCGAGAAAAACCTACTGTTAAAAAAAAGGATAAAATACAGAAGAAGAAACTCCTTTTCAAGGCCTTTTTCTTCAAAATTTAAGAATCTAGACTCTAGACTTTAATCTTAATTCCTTTAAACTCTTATAATTTCTATAAAAAATTATACTCACTCAGTGTGACATTGTAGGTCTTCTGTAGGTCCACTTGACCCCGCAACGCTCTCAGGCGACGAAGCTTGGACTCCTGGGCCTCCACCCGCTCCCTCAGCCGCCGGAGACGCTCGCCCTCGGCACTGGCCACGGCGCTGCGCACCTCCTGGGACTTGAGGAAGCGCAGGCGCTGCTCCTTGGTGGCCAGCAGTTGGTGCTGGCTGTCGATTTGCTGCTGCTGTCGCAATGCCATCGCCCTCAGTTCGGCTGACGTCAGCCTGCTGGGCACCTGGAATGCACAAGGAGATTGTTTAGTTGGGATTAGGATGTAAGATGGATAAGGGATTTTAGATCGTTAGCTGGCACGCACATACCCTCCTGTCTCACACTCTTCCCTCCCCCCCTGTAAAAAAAAGTGCCAAAAATGAAATTTCACAATTTATAATCCAAGGCGTAACGAGGACACCACCTCCCCATCCCCAACCATGCCAGGGAAAACTCTGGAAAGTCAAACTGAAACTGAAAGTTGTCAACGTCCGTGGTCAGCCATAAATCAAGTTATGCTTAAGCTAATTTTCGGCTTTTTGTTGTGCCTGAGATTAGATTGGCTCGATCCTGGGCCATAGTCCTGGGCAATACTCACATTCAGCTTGGGCTCGCAGGTCACCACCACACCGACCCGCGTCGGGCTGACAGAGGCCAAGTAGGCTGTCGATGGCGACGATGATGCCACCGATGATGACCTTGGGGCGGGCATCAGGGAGGCGGGCGGCATCTTGGGCAGATTGCCTGAGACGGGTCGACAGACGCAGGTCAACATTTTCGACGGCTCTTTTGATTTTCGGTTTTTAAACTTTGATTTATTTGAATTTGAATCGTCGAGTTGAGTTCAGTTTTGTATTGTTTTGTTTCCTTGGTTTCCTTGGTCCTTTTTTTTATGGCACTTTAAAAAATATCCTTTATGGTTTGTTCTTTTTATTTATTTTTAGTTGACATTTTTCTTTGGTTTTCAATAGTAAGCTGGCATTTAAAAAATTGCTATTAATGTTGTTATTTAATTAAAAATTTAATTTCAAAACAATTGTCCTTCAATTTCACTCAAAAAAAGGTCTGAGATGACCGGAAATGTCAACCTGTCGCTCCCGCCTTCGAACTTTCTAATTAAAAAAGGTTTTTTGAGAAAAAATAAAGCCACAGCTTGGCATTCAAAGCCCACTTCCTGGCCAAGTTTGTCAGCGGGTAGTCCTTCCAGTAGTTTCTTTGTTTTGTCGGCAAATGCATTCTTCTGTTGGCGGTACAATGTGGCCTTGACTGCTGCTGCAACACCACCAACAGAAGCTTCAAATTTGTGGGTGTACGAGTGGGTGTGTGTGTGTGTGCCTCTTCTTTTTTTTTTTTATTGTTCAAGAAAATATACGGCGGACGGTGGACCCTCCATCCAGTTGGGAAACAGTGGGTGCCACATCCCAAAGCCAGTGGCAGTGGCAGTGCCAGCTGGCGCCAGCGCCTCTGCCTTGTACTCGTTAATGGATTTTCAATTCAGTGCCTGATTGAAAGCACACTTTGTGTGTGGGTGTTGCCCACCAGACTGTGCGAGTGTGTGTGTGTTGCAAGAGTGTTGGTAAAGTGCACAAGTGTGTGCATGCGTGTGGCTGGCTGGTGGAGTAGTGTGCGTGGTGGGACGAGTGTTTGTCGAGAACAAAGTGCGCCTGCTGGCTGTGTTGTTCTACCCTTTGCAAGGGGTATCCTGGATTTAATGAGGAATTTGCTAAAACTATGTGTTATACAGGAGTTTCATAAGGTAAACAAGTAAGAGGAGACTTCATAGATATGTGTGTTTAAGAGGGGAGTTTTGAGAAGTCCTTCAGTTTAGATATTTCTCCATTGGTTTCATTCTATAACTCCATTTTGAAAGCCCCTTCTTAAAGGTTCTATTGAGATTTTGTTTCTTTAATACGCAGATTAAATCTTTTTAAAATCCTTTAAAGCCTTGCCCTAAAATCTAACCTTTTAAAACCTATATTAAACTTTCTAATCAGGTCTTAAGTTCAAGAGTAGTCCCGCTCCTTTTTCAACAAATGCAATGTTACAATTTGTCTATCAAAAAATGAAAGAAATCCTTTAACTTATATAAGTAACCCTTCCTCCAGGGTATATTAATAGTCGTATACCCTAAGACCCCACTTTTTTGTTGGCCTGTTGGGTCGTCAGTGGCAACGGGCAGCGCCCCAAACAGCCGTGACAATAACAACGTTTGCCGCGACGACTGACGGCACTCGAAAAACCCGCCAGGACCTACAGTACCTCCGTTCAAAGGACCTCTGCTGAACCAACAACAACAACTCCAACCACCACGAGAGCCAGTTAAAGTCATAGTTGCGTGTACATAATCGCTGGCACTTACAATAACATAACCGGAGTACGAACCAGGCGGAGCAAGAACCGGCACGGAACGGAATGGAAAATATGGAAAATCGGGCAGTAGTTGTAGTCAAATGTTATCCGAAAAGGAAATACAGAAATACCAGAACAGACCCACCACAATAGCCCACTCAGCTGGCTAAAGACCGACAGACGGCAAACAATAAAATGCCGTCACAAGGACTGACCAGGACACGTAGCTAGTAGCCTAGTATCGAGTATCATGTCTGCTACAAGGGAGTACTGAGAAAAAAAGGGGTGCACTTAATTCTACACTTTTCTAGAGAAGATTTTATAGGGGATTGTGAAGAAATAGAGCTTCATTTGGAGATAATTTTGTAAAATAAACACTATTATTTACCATAGTAACTACTACTAATCTTAAACCTTATAGATATGTCCTTAAAGTCTTTAATGTTTTCAGGAAAAACAACCAACTTCTAAGTGCTAATGACCTCCTCCGATTTCAGCCAAGTCACTAATAGTTTTTCCCCAAAAATTATGATTCTTAAAAAAGTTCAAACTTCATCCTGGCAGATAAACCCGCTCCCATATTTTTTGCCCTGTTCAGAAGCCAACAAGAGTGCCAGGAAGGGAGGGAGGGAGGGAGGTAAGCCTCTTGGCCCGGCCAAGTACAATTGGCTTCGGTCACCATCATCAAGTCCAGGGACGAACTGATGATGGCGATGATGGTGGCTGCAATGGATTGCCTTGCCAAGAGCTGCTCCAATATTTAACCCCTCCAGATGATCGGGCCGAAGGGATGCGACTGGCTGACAAGGATGGAGATGGACTTAACTGCAATGGAATTGAAGTTTATCCACAACTCTCCCCGTATCACCACTCTCCACCACTCAATTTATTGCCCCTTTAGTGGGTCACATTATACTTGTGCTGTGCTGCAAATAAAAAATAAAAGCACATTAAGGCGAAATGATACAAGAATGCCATACATATGGTATTCAGGGTATGTGTGTCCTGGGGACAGCGCGTCACACGGCTATAAATCTCATGTAGAACACAACTATAAAGCCAGAGAGACATCAAATGTCGGACGGATTCTCTTGATCTTTCCTTCAAAAACCACCATTTCGCCAGCTGTCATAAAGTTAACCTGAGAGCGGTTATGTCAAACTATTTAAAGTCTATATCTTAGTAGTTTCGAGAAACTTGGCTGGCAGCGTAATGAATTAATCTACTTTCCACCGATGCCATCTGCGCAAATATTTGCCCAAAAAAGCAAACTTTCCGCCAAGCCAACAAAAACACTAGATGGGGGAGGAACTGGGTCTTGGGTCGTGGGATGGAAGGAAACTTGTCGAATGCATTGAAAAACCGCAGAAACCAGACAAGCAACGGCAGCCCCAACACTGCCGTTGAATGTATCCTCCTCTAAATTCAATGTTGCGGCATTCAGCCAACATTTTCGACGAATATTTTCCAATTAACAAAGTTTGTCATAATAACTCGCTCTGGCTCTGGCTCTGGCTGTGGAATCTTTAGCATGTAACGAGCTATGTGCACCACTCCCTCCCTTCCCATATCTCTCTATTTACATTTTTGCAGCCATTTATGGCGCTGACGAAGCTAAGCAGTGAGTGCCACAGTGGCAGCAACAGTGGCAGCAACAGCGACAGCCAAAGGAGCAGCCGAGGAATTGGTGGCGCAGGACACTCTACCCTGGTCGCAGTCGCCTGGAATTTCAAGCATTTTCGCTGGCACAGCGTAAAAACTGGCACTACAGAGCAAGAAAACATTAAATTGATTAAATTATATGAAAACTTTAATCAATTTAGTACAAAATGAAAAGGAATATTATACACTTTTATAAAAGAAAGAGTTGAAAGAAAGGAGTTTGCTTCTCAAGATCTTCTAACAAAGGGGCTTCTAAGGAGACTATTCCCTTTACAGAAACTTTATCCTGCGAGGTATATTTAATCCTAAATATTTAATTAATATTTTAATATTTTTTATATAATATTTTTTAAGA
>JAJJHT010017475.1:4310830-4331039 GCA_021223865.1 Drosophila pandora
GACAGACGGACAGACGGACAGACGGACATGCTCATATCGACTCAGGAGGTGATCCTGATCAAGAATATATATACTTTATAGGGTCGGAGATGTCTCCTTCACTGCGTTGCACACTTTTGACCAAAATTATAATACCCTCTGCAAGGGTATAAAAACTAGAGAACTCTAGACCCTATTTCTCTCCCTGCACTCCAAGAGTGAGGCAAGAACGCAACTATTTATGTTGCACAGCGACCAAGTACCCCTTTTTATTCCCGAGAAGCTAGAGGCCCTGGCCAGGGGTAGTAGTACTATATAGGGGGTGTGGCATGAAGGGTGTGGCCTGGGTGGTGTGGCAGGGGGGGGGTGTGGCATGAGTAGAAGCAACAACAACCAATATAATTGTACATTGAAAGATGTCGGGGAAAAGTCGCGACGTCGCTGCCATTGTTAAAATGTTGTTGGCCCTGTTGTTGCCGCTTTTTGTGTGCTGGCCTGGTGTGGCAATAGCTAGTGCTGGAGCAACAAGCATTTTATTGATTTTAGGAACCCTTTTCGAGAAAAAGTTGGTGACTGAGCGGAGGGAATTGAGGCAACAACAGCCTGGAAGCAGGACATCGCGTGCGCTCACGTTTATTGCTAATTTTTCCTTTTTTTTTGTTCCACTTTTCCTTTGGCGCTCCACTATCGGGGGCTCCGTTTTCTTTCCGTTGGCTCTTGGGCTTGGGCCTTCCCCCTTTCCGGGTGAGTCCTTTTGCCGGACAATGTCCTTGCTGCACATTTTCAAATCGATTACAAACAGGATATGCACTGCGGAAGCGTGTTTGATGGAAGTGGCAGCCGCAGCCGCAGCAGAACGATTAGAGAGCAACTTCTGCCATTTGACCCTCAACCCCAAAGCCCACCCCATACACATCCTGTTCTGATCCTGTCACGGATTGGATTGGCCCGCCATCGCCTTTGTGGCCATTTTGTATTTTAATTAATTCCAGGTGGGGGAAACGAAACTTTTGCCTATTCGAGGGAATGTCCGCAACTTTGGCAATTTGTGTGCAGCGATGGGAGACGAATGAGGCCCATTCCGCTCCTTTGACGAGGACGACAACGAGACAAGGACACCTGCAATCCACCAAGGCTCATATAATATAACATATACATGTATATGTGTGTGTTTGGACATCAGGGATGCGAAATAGCAAAATCTAAAGACTAATATCTTTAAAATAAAAGGTGTCTTTAGAGAAGAGGAAGTTGTGGCAGACCAAGCTGATATTTAAGGACTTTATGATAATTTTTTATCCTCCAAAGAAATGTAGATAAGATTTTTAAACCCTATATCCTTGCTAGCAATGATGCATCCCTGACAGCAACACATCCTTGTACTTTAGACCACACACATATGGTAAATGCGACAAGAATCCTTAGCCTCTGGCTGGCCAAAATCAGGCTTCACTTTCGTGTTAGTTACTGGAGCAGACGTTAGTGGCACTCTTCCTTCCTCCCCACCCTGTCGTCCTGCCATCCTACCATCCTGCCGCCGTCCATGGCAAACGGTTTGTTCCAAGTGGTTTCAGTTGCGAGTGGCTTTTGCTCCGGCAGAAACTTTTCTCCACTCATGTCACGGTAGGGGCGGTGGATGGAGGAGGATGGGGGACAGGAACACGGTTAAAGCGGTAAGGATCTCAAGCAGCAGGACCAACCAACCAACCAACAACAACAACAACAAAACTGAATGCCGTTGAGGGACTTAAGTCGTCGCTCACGCGAAGCTCTCCTCGCACTTCTCACTTTCCGAGGAAATATTTTGACGTTCCTGCCGAGTGTCCGGCGGACTGTGGACTTCGGACTTCGGACTGCGGTTGCGGTCCAGTATTCGTTTCGTTTCGGTTCTGTATTTTCTTTTTTTTTTTTTTGGTAACTGGGACCCTTAACTGGGTAAAAGACCATCATGCACCGTTTGGAGCCGACCGCCACACGCGTTGTAATTCCTACTGACCCTCATTGAGCGAATAAGAGACTCTGAGTTCGAGTCCGTGTCGGCTTTTTTCACTTTTTTTTTNCCAAGTGGTTTCAGTTGCGAGTGGCTTTTGCTCCGGCAGAAACTTTTCTCCACTCATGTCACGGTAGGGGCGGTGGATGGAGGAGGATGGGGGACAGGAACACGGTTAAAGCGGTAAGGATCTCAAGCAGCAGGACCAACCAACAACAACAACAACAAAACTGAATGCCGTTGAGGGACTTAAGTCGTCGCTCACGCGAAGCTCTCCTCGCACTTCTCACTTTCCGGGGAAATATTTTGACGTTCCTGCCGAGTGTCCGGCGGACTGTGGACTTCGGACTGCGGTTGCGGTCCAGTATTCGTTTCGTTTCGGTTCTGTATTTTCTTTTTTTTTGGTAACTGGGACCCTTAACTGGGTAAAAGACCATCATGCACCGTTTGGAGCCGACCGCCACACGCGTTGTAATTCCTACTGACCCTCATTGAGCGAATAAGAGACTCAGAGTTCGAGTCCGTGTCGGCTTTTTTCACTTTTTTTTTGTTTCGTGCCAAATGCTTAACACTCAACAAAGTTGAGAGTTGAAGCAATTTTCCGCAAGAGTAATTAAAGGCAGGGGACTGGCCGAGGCAGGGGCAGGAGCTGTTTTTTTTTTTTTTTGGGAGGTCACTTTACACGTGAGCAGCCTCTGACCTCTTTCGAATGAGTGCGAGAAGGCGAGGGTGAGTGCGTTCAAGGTCAGAGAAAGGTTTGGGCGAAAGTTATTGAATCGAATGGGGGATACTGTGCAATAGAAGTTAGTTTATGTATGTAAGATTATGTAAGTCAGTCTGAACTATCCAAAATTGGTCAAAAAACTTGGCAAAAAACACCAAGAATCTGGACCAAGTTAGTTTGAATAATTGGAGGCTGAGAAAAGTCAGTGCAGTCCACTGGGTGATGGCCAAGAGGAAATCCAATCAAGTATTTTGCAATGAACTAAACTGGAAACAGGATTCCCAGCGCTGGCCAAAAGTGTTGCATACTTTTTAGGGCTGGATATCGGATGCTGGAAGTAAAGAGAATTTCTATGTGATTTTGTGAAAGTAGAAATTACTTTCTAGCAGCAATCGTCAATCGATAGAGACCGGCCCATTGAACTCAATGAAATATTTTCATTTCCATTCAATTCGATTTCAAAGGCACTCTAAGCCTTGGTTGGCAAGGACATTGGAAGCAAAAAAAATAAAAATAAAACCTCAAACCTAATATGTGTACTGTCAGCTTATTGGCATGGCAAATAATTTGCGTTAATTAAGTGACTGTCAGGACGACAAAAAATGAAAAGAAATCCGAAAGGGAAGTGGGCGGGGACGGGGGCGGGATCTGGAGTGGGCGGTCAATGACAGTGCAATTGTTAACGACTGTTTGGCGACTTAATTGCGTTTGCTTTTGTGAATTTAATTTTAATTTAATGCTTTACTGGATCTGCTCCTCCTTCCACTCTGGCCAGACCACCGCCATTGGGCAATCAATTCCATTGCTCATCGCTCTTCAATTATGGAGCAGGACACACCAGGCGGGATAAAAAAATCATAAAAACAATAATAAAGAAAGGAAAATAAATAAAAAAGGCAAATTGAAACATAAAATTTACACGCCATTCAAAGCAATTGATTTAACACACAAGCCCGAGCATAAAATATATAAACAAACAGTGTAAAATAAAGGAATAAAATAAATAATAACAGAGGCCATGCGGGAAGGCCATACAGGAGGAGGTCAGGAAGTGCCACTGCGAGTGCGAGTGCCTTTTTGTTCGCCGTATCGGAGGGGGGCATTAAAAATTTACGCTCATTTTTTAAGCGCCGATTATGCAAGCCAACTGGTCAGCAGACTCTGCTCCTTCCCCCCTACTCCCCTGGCAAATTACGGCCGTAATTCAGGGAATTAAATTTAAATTTTTAAAGCAACAACAAGGCAAAAGAAAAAATAATAGTTCAATTTCTCACAGCATTCATTATTCAAGCCATGGCATAGTGGCCTTTATTCAGAGTCCTGCGTCCTTTCTCACGCTCTCCCTGGCTCCTATTAGCCGGAATATTGAAGTCAGGAGGCCAGGAAGCCAGGAGGCCAGCGGGCCTCTGGCCAAATGACTTTTAAAACTTTTTACTGTTGTAATTATTATAAATAAATGAAGCGCAATTTGGTGGCTTTCCCGGGAAAGCCCAACCCCTTTTTTGTTTATTTCTGTTGTTGGTGTTCGAATGTCCTTGACGTCGGGCATACGTGTGTCTGTCTATGCTAGTCCTGCTACTGCTCCTGCTCCTGTTTCTGGTTCTGTTTCTGGTTCTGTCTGTTTATTATTAACTTGAATGACGACCCAAAAATTTGCTCATTTCCAGAGCTGTCAGCCAGGAGACTAGGAAGCGACAGGCCGAGAAAGTGCTTTGAGAAGAGAAAGGAGTGTGTCCTGACATGGTCAGATGTCCTGCATTCACATTCCCAGACTCGCAGGCAATTATTCAGATGGGCTTCGGAACCAATTTGCTTCTGACATTAATTTGCTGCCCATAATAATATGTTATTATATATTTTTTTTATGGTTTTTATTTATGGCCCAAAGACTGGATGGCCCGAAGGCTGGATGACCGCCGACTGGGTGGCTATCTGGCTTCCAAGAATAACGAGCAAAACAGATTTCCCCTTTTTGCATAAATTAAACAATATTTAATGGTTGACTTATTTCATAAATGACTTCTGCAGCCTGGCCTTCGCCGGCCTGGCCTGGGAATTGTAGTCTCCGTTGTTTGGATAATGAAATCGAAAAGTTTAGATTCGCAATTTCTCCTGCATTGCTTTGATGACTTTTCATTAAATTACGCTTTTCCGCATTCCGTTTCCCTGACATAGATATGCAAAAAAAATAAAATAAAGAAAAATAAAAAAAGCGAGAGAAACTGAGAGACTAAGCGCAAACAAAGTTATAGAAGCAGAATTTTCCATTTTCCATTTGCTCGTTTCTGTGACTGTGTTTCTGTGTCTTTGGCAACGGGGTGTCCTGCATCCACTGGCCACCACACTCAGGGACATAAAGGATGTCCATCCATCTGGGGAATCCGGGCAGAACGAACCGAAAATTGTCCAAATTGCATTCCTTGACCTTGGCTTCCATGTCCTGCCGACGGCCCCATTGCCTTTCACTTAGCGCCCTGGGAATGTTAATTACTTGGCCATAAAATCTCACTTCTAGTCTGTATCCTGCTCTGAATCCTTGTCTGCATCCTTGTCTGAAGCCTTGTGTGACAATCAAACTATTTGCTCAATGTATGTGAGCAATCAAAGAGATGAATCCGGATTCTGAATCGGAAACAATGCTGGTGTTTCTAACCCATTCAATGGCAACAACAATTGAGCCGCATTCTGTGGCCAAAACAAACAGCTGGCGGGCTAGAGAAGATTGTGGGACAGATGCACTAAGAGAAATAATAAAAAACTATTAAGCAGTTTCTTCAAATTCTTGTAAAAAGTGAGAAAAGGGGAAGTATTAAGCTCAGATTGCTTGATTTCTTGGTCTAGAAATTGCCATAAAATAATATTTTTTTCTTCACTCCCTATTTCTCTCAGTGCAATGAAACTCTTTGAGGGCCTAGAACTGGTGGCAGGAGCGAAACATTTACTGTAATTCGAAATCAATCAATAGAGCCTATAAAAAGTGAGTGGGCTGGCCCGCATTCTGGCCAACGGCCTTGCCCCCCAGAACCAACTGCCTTCAGCCTCCTGCCGCCTTTCCTCTTTAATACTTATTTAATCAAGTTAATGTAGTTAAATCAGCTTAAGCAAATATTCCCAGCAGCGGCTGTCGAACACAATGGACCAAGATAAACCGTTGATTCCGAGCTAAAGCCCACTGTCCACTGCCCACTTCCCACTGCTCACTGCCTGGCTCTCGCCCCCATAAACTAATACAGATAAAAGGGCATTCATTACAAAAGACCAAAGCGGCAAAGTTTTTCATCGACGGCAACGTCAGATTTGCGACATCAGCGGCAGGATCTTGGGGTGGCAGGACTTTGGTGGCAAATGGGGGGGCCGCATAGCAGATGGCAGGCAAGTTCTAGCGAGGTCCTGGGACCACAGCCAATGGCCAACGAGTGACCACACTGGCAACGCCCGGAGTCATTAATATTAAGTAATCGTGAAGGATGCTCTCTGGTGTATAATACCTCCCACCCTCTCCACCACTCCACGCAACAACCTGCACTCGGAAGTTCATGAACCCGCTCACTGACCATGAGTTAACCATGAGTGTTGACTGTGGCCGTAAATCCTCCCCAACCCCCTTGGCCTTCTGTTATGAGGATCTTGTGGCAACAGGGGCGTGACTAGGCCTACTTTTGCAGGCCCAGTCCCCCTTGACCACTGGCCCCACATCGAATGTCTCACAATGGACAGATTAGTGAAGTGCCAAGAGCAAATGGTCTTGGTCATCAAGAGGATGAGGAGGAGCATCGAGTCACCAGACAATTGCTCGAGTGGGAAATGGACCAAACGGAAGCCAAATGGGGGCCAAATCGAAATCTGGTGGTCGGCAAAGCAAAGTGATTGTGTGAGAGGACCGAGACAGGACAATGGATTGGTGCCTAATTGAAAAAAAAGCCAGCCAGCCTGGTCATTAAATTATAAAACAAATGGCCAGGCGAGTCAATTGAATCGGCCATTAATATGCATAAATTGTAATCCCATCGAGGAAGCTAAGCCCGCCACGTGAAGGAAAACTTAATTAAGGTCGAGTCGTTAAAATGATAGCATCCAATTGATGCTTAATTGCAGGTCAAAAAAAAAAAGGAGAGATGAGGTCAAGCAGTGGTCAGTTAATCCAAAAGTTTTCCATCTTCGGAGCCTTACGACCCTTCTGGGAAATTTACCTCAGCCTGATGGGCTTCTCAGCCCAAAAACACACACAAAAAATGGGTTGAATTTATGAGCTTAAGATAATGTGGTGCTTGGTGTTCCGAAAAAAAAAGAGTAATCCGGCGCATGTGGAGGACATTCTGGCACCTAGCTCCCTCCCCCGACTAACCCCCTAACTGAAATTCAAATTAAATCAGCCAGGACCTGCCCTGGTCCGAGGTTGGGTTTACATTCCTTGAAGCTTTAATTGCACATTAAGCTTAATTAACAAATTCATGAAGGACGTGGAGACACGGAGACGTGGCGGTCTCTAATGGGCGGTCCCATCTCTATCCCATAACCCATGGCCATTCCAATGATGATGTGATGTATCCCTGGCAGCTCGGCAAGGGAAAGTCAAAATAGTTTCAACACATTTGATTAAAATGTTGTAGCCAAGGCACCCGAAATGGCCAAGTCCCTTCCTCCATTCCAGCAATTGTGGCTGTGGAAATTGAGTTTGTGGCAGCTTTGTGTTGATTCTAGTCTGGACACTTGGACAACCGACCGGGTGTTGCACGCTTAACAAATTAAAATGCCACAAAACTAAAAGAGAGAGGGAGAGAGTGGAGGAGGAGGAGGAGGAGGAGGCATCTTCATTAAAATTCAGCTGCCGGCCATGTCTTTTCAATGCCCATGCCCTTTAAATAAGATTAAGCCGAAAAGCATAAATCCCAGAGCAAGATAGCAGTTGCAGTTGCAGTTGCATGAACCGAGAGTGGCAAACAAAAGCCGCCTGCCCTTGGCCAGAGACCATAGACCAGAGACCAGAGAGGCTGGCTGGCTGAAAGCTAGGGGCGGCCAACGGGGCGTATGAGCGTTAAATAAGTGTGTGCAAAGTATCTGCGGCCGAGCTGCGCTCATTAAGCGAATTCAGGCCAGTCGAGCCGAGGGGAGGTGGCTGAGGAGGCCAGGAGGCTGAGTCACCTTCTCCTAATACTGCAACATAGGCGGGTGCACTTCAGCAAAGATGAAGGCAACAAATCCGCACAAATTGCACTCACAGTGGGGTAGAAACGTAAAAAGGAGTGACAAAAAAAAAGCGATGGGAGGGGAGGTGCTGGCCAAGTCGCTGTCATGCGACATTATTGATTTAAATGTCATAAACACCCAAAAGTAGCACACAACGACACACACACACACACCGACAGTGACACCCAGGCAAGTGGCACATCCGAAAGATACTTTGAATGTTTTTCGAGATACCCCGTAGCGGAAGCTAAAAGCCAAGAAAAACAAACACGATCCCGCCTTCATACACCTGTGCAGGTGGTTGTCAGAGTGTGTGTTTGGTGTGGGTGTCCCTTGCATTAATGTGTGTGTAATATGCCGCACACGTAGACAACTATTAACTAAAGGACAGAGAGACAGACGGACGCACTAAAGCATACATTTAGGCGCTGATGGGCGGATGTTCCGGAATGGGAGATGGGGGACTCTGGTATGGGGATGCCAAAATGACTATGACTCTATGGGGAAAGCCCTGAAAGCCCATGAACCCTGTAACCAAAAAAAAAAAAAACCCACACAGCCACTGTCATTTGTAACAGATGCGGGCCAGCACACAATTGACTTCACAGCACCCCGCGAATTATTTGAAGAAACTGCCGGCAGTCTCGTATTTTTTTTTTTTGTAATTCTTGGGCTCTTTTGAAAGCCAACCACAAAAACCGCCAACGTTCGCGATCTGCCCGCCTTTTTTTTTTTCGTTTCGGGCCGTAATTGCGGGCTGAGATAAGCGCTTTATTACCGATTCACTGGCTTTTATCGCATTTTAATAACTCACGAAAAAAATGCGCCAAACGACAACGACAACGACAACGACGACTTTGACTTGCTAACGTTTACGTTGTGCCCTTACGTTACGTTAGTGGCTTGTTATTTTGATTATGTTATTGTAGGGCCAACAGTAGGGTCGCTTCAGCTCTCGACTGTCACGCTCGCCGGCCAGAACGAAACTGAATTGAAACTTTCCCGGAGGAGCAGAACCTGACGCACCGACGTCTGCCGCTGTTTTGAATGCCAACCGAAGTCTGGCCGAAGTGTTGGCCAAAGAACCACCCGAATGCCACATCACGAATGTGGCACGAACTGGCCCCGAAAAGACAGCTGCAACAGCTCGTGCTNTTCACTGGCTTTTATCGCATTTTAATAACTCACGAAAAAAATGCGCCAAACGACAACGACGACTTCGACTTGCTTACGTTTACGTTGTGGCCTTACGTTACGTTAGTGGCTTATTATTTTGATTATGTTATTGTAGGGCCAACAGTAGGGTCGCTTCAGCTCTCGACTGTCACGCTCGCCGGCCAGAACGAAACTGAATTGAAACTTTCCCGGAGGAGCAGAACCTGACGCACCGACGTCTGCCGCTGTTTTGAATGCCAACCGAAGTCTGGCCGAAGTGTTGGCCAAAGAACCACCCGAATGCCACATCACGAATGTGGCACGAACTGGCCCCGAAAAGACAGCTGCAACAGCTCGTGCTGAGTGGTTGAGTGGGTGGCAGTGCATTGCCGAATTTGCTGAAGATGCCACACGGAAGTGCGTGCGGGCATTGCTTGGAAGGCTAAGGGATTATGAAGACACTCGTATATCTGCCACACATCGGAGGAGAAATGAATCCTGAAGGCAACTATTAAGCTGCAAGGACTTTAATTTGGTAATAGAATCTCCGCACAGAAAGCTAATGAGGCTGTGGCTTGGCTGCTCCTGCGGTGGCAGGCTGAAGTGAAAACAATTGAGTTTCTGGAATAAACAAAGTAAGAAACATAATTTCCATAATTTGCATTTAATTGATTTTTGGTTTCTGTTGCAAGTTCAACAAATCATTGACTCTTGGCTGCCTCTTGTCCTTTTTCCAGTTTTTTCTAAAGACTGGGCTTACGGCTTATGGCCCACTGTCCCTGCCCCGGCCTGTCATTCAAATGGCTGCGCAAATTAGCCGCCCCCCTCAGCACCACCCCCGGGCGGCTCTAAGCTATCCCTTTTGTGTGTGTGTGTGCGGCAAGAGGGGGGGACCTGCTTAGCTAGTTTCGGCTTAGCCAGCTTGATGCCTGCTTTCTGCTGCCTGCCTGCGTGTGCGTTTGCATCAAATCGTTGCCGACTTTTGTGCGCAAATATTTACGACAACTGGCAGCTGCTGTCCCGCTCCGCCCGGCGATCCTCACCCTTCTCTCCCTTCCCTAGCTGCTGCCACACGCAGAAAAAATAGGCCAACATATGTTCATACATCATTCCTTTGTTTTATTGCATTTTGTTTGTTTTTTTATAAAGTCAATTAAGCGTTCTTCGGTGTTTTTATAATTTCATAAAAATAAACTTGTTTTTTTTTAGCTTTTCAATGAGTTACAACTTGCAACCACAACATTTATTTATCAGATAATGGAATTAATAAATGTACTTGTATTTCTGCATACCTAATAGTCTCAGTAAATTAAAACAAATATTGTGATTTTCTCTGAAAATACAAACCATTTTTGAAATAATCTTTTATTGAGAAAATTGAATCAGCTTACGTATACTTAATTACGTATACGACCTGTAGGTTAATGACTTTTCATATCCAATACATTAGTCATAAACTTAATCACTTAATCCAGTCCGTTTTTAAATTATTTTTAGACCTATTTCCAAGCCCCCCGAACAGCTTTCTTTATCAAAATTACGTATACGACCTGTGTGCAAGATTCTTTAAAGTTTAAACTAGTTTAATTCTCAAGCCCTAGGGCTCAATATTTAAATATTCAAATATTGAAATAAAACGTTGCTTTTAAATAACAGATTAATCCTGCAGACTCTACAGTCATCCTGCCATTATTACGTATACGACCTGAGAGACCTTTCTGTTAAAGAACTTTAACACTTTTTGTTCAAATAAATATTAAATAAATTCTACCAACCAAAGACTAAAGAGAGTTAACAAAGACAACGAATTTAAAACCAAATTATAGTCACGTTCAAGAAATAAATAATAAAATTAAAAGCCAAACTCTCTTTAACCAAAAATTACGCATACGACCTGTGGGTGAAGACTTAATGAGGTTGAAGTTTAAACTCATTAAGTCTTAAGCCTCTGGGATATAAATTTGCAACTCTGCATAAACTATCCTATAATTTAAATACAATTACATCCCTTTTTGTAGCAGTGCTGTGCTTTGATTCCCTCTCCCTGGGAAAGAGGACACCGAAAAGAAACAAAAGCATGCGTCTAACATCTAACGACGACAACAACCTGTCACACCAGCTGAGGTACGGCCACGGGTCTATGTGGAAAGGATGGGTACGATGGGTAAGGGCTATGGGAACTGGTACAGAGGCATTCAAGGTACGGGAATGGCTCCTCTAACAAGGTATCGTGCCGAGCGAGACAACAATGCGACAACGGTGGGTCATCCGACGGTAGGAGAAGCCATAGACGGGAGACTGGGACTGGGAAAGGAGTCGCAGAAAGGACCTGGAGACGGTGCTCCACATGAGCTGACACTGGCAGTCAAACAGAGGCCCATGGCTCCCTGGTCGTAATGGCCTCTAAACAAAAGGCGTGCTTGTTTAGCAGGACCTGCTCCCCCCCCCCTCCGTCTCACTGGCTGCCAATGCCATTTGGTGCATATATCCTTCGTACATGGTTGGGGGTTGAGGGTATGTATGGATGGGTGGGTGTACATTTCTCTTTTTGCAAATTAATTTATAAACACAATTGACATTGAGCCGGAATGTAAATATTCCGCCGAGAATGGTTGTTGCCTTGCATTAAAAATTCAAGTCCCACTCAGTCACATCTGCATGCTTGCCACATGTGTCCTTTCCTTCTCTGTGGGAGTATGAGAGTGTGAGTGTTAGTGTGCGTGTGTGTGTGTGTCATGGTGTGCGTGACTCTCCCTCGTGTGTGTGCCTTGTTTGTCTTTGTGCCATGGCCTGGTGTGGCATGGCATTTATATTTCCCCTCAGCATTGGCAACAGAGGCAGCAACAAAAGTTGCGAAATGCCAAGCTGACGTTGCACTTAAGGAAATAGGCAAACTACAAATATTTTGCTGAAATGGGCACCCTTCCCAGCTCCGTCTTTGGGGAAATTTCAATATTAGTTATGTCCTTGAAGCGAAAAACTCTCCGAAATAAATAATTGAACGAGTATCTAATTGAAGGTCCACCGGAATGGGCCAACTTTCGTTACAATCATCATTATTTTCGTGGCACACAGAGTTCTTAAAGTGAAAAGCAATTTTAAGAAAACTTCGGAAGGTCCTTAGACTATGGCTTTTACAGAGAGAGAAAGTGAGAGTGTCTTCCATGGAAGATAACTGCCATTATTCGATTTATTATCACTCGACTCTACCTATTTCCAAGGTCGAATTTGGGCATTCCATTCGCCCTAACTTTGCTAAACGGTTATTAACTTTCCAATGTGTCTGCTGGCTCCTAATGGCTAGGAGCGTAGGAACAACTTTGATGCCAAAATACAGTCATAGTCGTTCCGAGACACTTGCAACAGAGAAACAAAAACGAAAATGGTTGCGGCAAGCACTTTGGCTGTAGGAACTCGACAACAAGTTGCCGTTGACTTACCAACTGATTTGCAATTTTATAAAGAGCTTGCCTTGCACACACACACACACACACACACAAAGACAACAAAGGACGAAGGAGGGTCGCAGGACCAAAAGGATATGCACCCAGAAACCAACGAAACAAAAGCAAAAGCAAACTTTTGTTTGTCCTCATCAGGAGGCAGAAAACTGCTGACTGACTGGCCTCTAAAATATTTCGACCAGGCCTAAGCCACAGTCAACCGTCTCCCACCTCTCCCTCTGTTCAGTGGGTGACCTTTTTTTTTGGCCAAAAAAAATTGTAAAACTCATTTACATAACAATTACCGCTTGACACGGCGACGGCCCCATCTTTTCTTTCTGTCGCCTGCCGACAAAATACTACTCCACATTGGCTAATACTTTGAAGTTGGGCCCCAACTATTGTTTGCTGTTGTCGGTCTGGGCCTGGCTTGGCCTGGTCTGGTCTGGGGTGGTCTGGCCTGGCCCGGCCTGGTGTTCACATGCCGGCACAGTCCCCCAGCCACGACTCTACTGCCGTCTGGTGGCGCCACCTGCCGGCACTTGCGGGACTGACATTTTATTTAGATTGCTTTGCATTTTCAACTTTTCTTTCCAACCGTTTTCCAACCGCCAACTGCGTGCAATTTCCACACACCGGAAAATTTAAATGCCACCCGAAAGTTATATGTTTTTATATAAATTTAAGTGAGACTTCATTTTAGAGTTTAAATAGGTTAAAAATTATATTTTTTAGACCAATATATCTGCCAGTTCTTGAAGATGAACTGGTTTATGTTTGTGTTTTGTTTAAAATCTTTACTATTTTTAAAAAACTATAAAATCATAGATTGAAGAACCTATACTTCATTTGACCTTTGCTCTTTAGAAGCAATATCATCTTAAATATTTAAATATTGAACTTTAGTCGAAAATTTAAGCCACTTATGTTCATTTGAAGATTTTAAGTTGATTTTGAGAACTTGTTTTTGAAGTGTTTTAAAGACATTTATGATAAAATCATTGCGAACTTTAAGGTTTTCCAACATAAACAAAAATAAAACTCATANTTGACCAAAATATCTTGTGTACAAAATTTCATAAGGATCGGCCGAATATATCCTATAGCTGTCATAGACCGATCGAAATTGGCATAACTTTGTGGTTTTTTAAGTTAGAAAGATGGGATTTGGTACAGATTCTATTTTGGGAAAAACAATCTGATCTGCCAATTTTCATAAGGATCGGCCGACTATATACGATCCGCTATATATCTAATAATATAAGATGCGTGGCGCCACCTAGCGGACTGCGACTGAACTGCAAGGGTATATCAACTTCGGCTCCGCCCGAAGTTAGCTTTCCTTTCTTGTTTAAACTATATTTCTGCCAAAACTTGAAGATCAACTGTCAACTATCTTTAATATTTTGAAAAAATAACCGAATCTGATTGAAAAGAAGCTATATTTTATTAAACCTTTACCCTTTTCTAGCAACATCATCATAAATATTTATATATTGAACTCAAAAATCGAAAGC
The DNA here is from genome assembly GCA_021223865.1 of Drosophila pandora. Lineage (NCBI taxonomy): Eukaryota > Metazoa > Arthropoda > Insecta > Diptera > Drosophilidae > Drosophila > Drosophila pandora. The sequence continues at coordinate 4,324,826 of JAJJHT010017475.1, forward strand.
CTCTTATTTTTATATGAAGATTTTCAGTTGATTTTGGAAACTGGTATTTGAGGAATTTTAAACACATTCATGGCAAGATCTTTGTGAATTTTCAAATTATTTAACTTAAAAAAAACTCCTAGAAGACAATATATTAACTAATACTAACACTTATATAATAATTAATACAATGTATGTATGTTACAATAATAATTATAATTAAGATAATAAATGTCTGTTAAAAGTAGTCCAACCAAATTTATATTTTATCTATAAACTTTTGTCCGAAAATATGTATATAAATAAATACTTATAAAATCAGCTAAAATTTCTTCCAGTGCATGGCACTTCCGTTGCCCGTAAAGCTCGTGCCCTCTCACTTCCGCCCACTTCACTTTCATTATGTGTCAGTTGCATTGTCTTGACTTTTTCGCATATATTTCCCGCAACTTTTCTCCTCCACTCCCCCCTTTTGGAAAGTCAAATCCCCCGGCCCCACTTTTTTATGGGATGCGTGATGCGGTTCCGTTTGGGTTATGTGACACTGGGCTGGGGCGGTGATCCGCTCCCCACTAGACACTGATTAGCCAAGGCACTTACAATTTCATCCAATGTGCTCGCCGGCTCCTTCATTCCATGACGTTAGGGACTCATCCAATCTGGGGGTTAGAGAGGGGAAACAAACAAACGAGAAGTCAGAATCAGCAAACAGAACAAACAAATAATCATTAAATATCAGATGCTACTGAGCAGGGGCTTCCCCCCAGGTGGGGGAGGGTGCCAATATACCAGTGTCGGGACATGGAAAGAAGGTATCCACACTGCTGTCAACAATGGTGTAGTGGTGTGTCTGGTGTGCTTGGTGTGCCTGGTGTGCCTGGTCTGGCAAATATATTTAACAAAACCAGACAAACACACAATTTAAATTTGTGTTTTCAACAATTTTTGTGGCTTCTTCTGTTTGGTTTTAAGCTTTCAAGGAGTTTACTTCAAACAACATGAGGTTTAACTTAAAAAATATATATTAAAATAAATATAAAGATAAAAATANAGGCAGCCTTATCAATTTCAAGCATTTTTCCGTAAAATATTAAAAAAAAAAACATAATAATTTGCCTTTTCTTCATGAAACATACTCGTATATGTAAGAAATGGTATAGATATTAAAGAAAAAATATAAAAAACCAGAGGGAAGGGCCACCCAATGCCCATTTCCTTTCAACGCCCTGAAATGAAGAAACCACCAGGACCCCCATCCTTTAAAGAAAAAGGAAAATTCACTCTTTTTATGTGACTTATTTAGTTCAACAATGAGGACCGGGGCCGGGATGGAGGCGAAAAAAGTTCATTCTTATTAAAATCATGACACACAGAGAGCAGAACTCGCAGCAGAGTAGAGTCCTTCGTCCTTTCTGTCATTTGCATTTTCCAGGCAACTCGCCTAGGCATTTGTTCTTCTGTTTCTTAACTTGATTGCCACATAAATTTCATGTAATCCAATAAAATTTGAATTGTGGTCGTACGTAGAGTACACAGCCCTTGAAAATTCTATGATTTAAAAGGTTTTTAATTTTTAAGAATTATTATTAAAAGGAGGGATAAGACTCTACCACATTTTATGCCACTTTTAAGATCTTAAACTTGAAGATTTTTAAAGAAATTAATATTCTCTTTTATTTTCAGTGTTGCCTCATTCCTTTCTTTTCACATTTCAATTTATTTCTTTCTTTTTTTTTTGGGAGGACTCTTATCCCGATCTGTTCGAAATGCTGATGGAGTTTCAACTCTGAACGGGCGATAAGCTAATCAAATTAATTCAACTTAAAAAACTTGCTAAGCGAATTTGCAACAAATTAATGTTATTTCATGGCTCCTTAAGCCTGACACTGCGGTAACTGCCATTCCATCCCCATCCTCATTTCACCTCCTCTGTGGCAGCTCACTTCAAAGTAATTCATTTCTGATTGGAAGTTTCCTGTCAGCAATTTTACTTTTTCCTCCCAGATACCTCCTCGTGCCAGCCGTGGCTTTTCACTTTCCACTTTTTCCCCGAGTGCGAGTGAAAACTTTTCTGCATGGCTTAAAGTGTGGCCAGTTGAGGGTGGGGGGCTGCCAGTTGAGACTTGGTATTTATGCATACCCCCCTTCCAGCAAACACACATCCAAGAACAAGTTATGTGAAGATGAAACTGCCTCTGCCCCCCCCTAAACAATAAACTTGGCGGAGAGAACATTTTCCAGTTTGTTGATCGGAATCCTGAGGGCCAGACACCCAGATCGATGAAGTGCCTCTATCCCAGGATATCCCGGATATGGAAGCTTTTGTTGCCTACTTTCAGGCAAATTGCCCGCATTTTGTTGCTCTCTGGAGGGCCAGGAGTATCTTTTAGATGTTATTTGTAAACTTTCTCGACAAAGTTAATCTGGGCTAGACAAAGTTTTGTATTTCGGTTAAGATAGAGCTTCTTTTTTTTGGGAATCCCTCAGCTCTGATTGAGTTTGAAAGGCAAATACTTCAGTTTTGGAGGGAGATGGAGGTGGGAAGTGGCTTTCCGTTCACTTGGCAATTTACTCGAATGCAGTTTGCATGTTTGATGACAGCTCCAAACGGTTTGGCATTCTCTCCCTGGTATCCCTCGGATGTCCCAAAGTTTTTTGCATACATTCGTATACCAGAACCACCCACTGGCACCACCTACTGGCACCACCCATTGGCACCGCCATAAACAGAACGTGGCCGTGCCAAACGTGTCAAATGCACGAAAATCCCAATTCTCATATAACCAGTTACCAGTTACCAGTTGAATAAAAAAGTCAAAGCGCTGCTACCTCCGATATGTGCAGTTTCTACGTATATGTATATATACTCTGATATATATGTATATCTGTTATATAAATAGAAGCCAAAACGAAGCAACGTTGATTGCAAATAAGAAATGGAGACAAATGTTTGGCCAAAAACAAGGCCAATTGGCTCAAATACTATCTTTTTTTCAAACAATATGCCTGCTAATTAATCTCTATTAGTGATTAGTATTTGTTTTTCGGGTTGAAAATATAATTATTCCATATACCATTTCATAGATAACCAGAAAGCGCAATGCCTGACCTGGCTTTTAATGCAATTATCGATTAAATCGATAACACACACGTGTGTTTGGACCAATCCCAGGTGAATATTTTTCCAAAAAAAAAAATAAAAATATAATAGAGCCAGAGCGAAACCGCATTTAAAACTCTCCCAGCTAGAATATCAACGCAAACAATTTCAATAAATGTGTAATTTACAATTGTTTCAATTACTCGTCGACAAGGGGCGGTTGCAACAAAGGGGGCGGGGTCAATAAACAATAAACAATGGCAGCCCTGATTGGAGATGCACGTTTGTTGGTTGGCTGGATTGTTGGTCGAGAAATGGAATTATTTGTCTATGCGGTTGGGTTACGGTTTCAAATTCATTTGGGACTTAATTTTATTTGCATTTTGTTCTAGTCCTGGCAGTGTCCTGGTCCTAGTCCTGGCAGTGACATGATCGCCTTCACTTCCGGTTCTCCAAAAGGCTTCACATTAATAAACCAAAACCTGAACGTTGCAATTTTAATGAGAATTAATGTTTCACGTCAAAGTGTTGCAAATTGAATTTGAAAATGTGGCAGGGTGGCACATTGGAGGGGTGGTTGCAATAGCATTTGTTATTATTGTTGTGGTCGTTGCACATTTGCCAAAAACGCCACAGGGTCGAAATGGCTCTGCACACACACAACTGCCACCAGTGTACGTACAACCAAGTGTCCCCCGGGGGCACTAACACACCCATACACACACTCTCGTGTTGTGCGTGTTGTGGGAATTTGGGCAAATGCACGACAAGAGCGTGAAAATAACACCTGCAGGCAACAAACTAATTAAAATCATTGCACGTGGTAGAAGGGGTGTTTTCTATAAGACTCTACAGTGAAGAAATCATTTAGCTTTTCAGCCTTTTGATTTTTGATATTTATCTTTCGGTTAGTCAGTCTCTTAAATCAAAAGACTAAAGTCAACTTTAAGCCAAATCCGAGCTAAACGTAACAGTTGCAACCTAAGAGTCTGGGCCAACTAATTATGTTTAGTGCTTGTGTGGCACGTTTTGGTTGTGCGTCCGATAATGCAACTCCATATCTGTTTATCTGAGCATCTGTGTATCTGTTTCTGCATCTGTGCATCTGATATCTGTTGGCCACAAAGAGACTCTCGCTCGAATAATTCAGGGGGCCCAAGATGGCCAAGACGAGGTTAATCTTCACCCCAAAGGTAATTACCCCTCGAATGTGGCCACACTTCAAGTGGATGTCATTAGGAAAGGACTAAGACTCAAGGACTGATACCTAAAGGGCCACAAATTATGGCAGTCTGTCGTTCTGAATGAGTTGTTCCGACTCCAGCTCTTCCCTTCTTTAAAGACGTTTTGAGATCATAAATCAATAGCCATTGACAGCTTTGTCAATGAATCAGGGGATGATTGAATGAGCATACGCCACGTCCATCACGGCGTATACGCAACGCAACGCTCCGCTTACCTCGAAGGTCATCAATAAGTGGCTTTCAAAAGGGCGATGGGACGGTGGGGCCGAAGGGGCGCTTTTCTGTTTCAACGCTTGCCGAATTGAAAGCATTTTCCAAGCTGGCAGTTTTCTGTTGAAAATCATTTGCTCTGTTGCCACATTTTGTGGCAATTTGTTCAATTACAGCCCGTCTCAGACATCGATTTGGTTTATTAAAAAAAAAAATGAGAGAGAAAAGCAAAAAGCAAACTACAGGCTATAGGATACAGGCTATAGGCCAGCAAATTCAGCGGAAAACATTTTCAATTTAATTAAACAAAAACAATGCAGAAAAAAGATTGTTTTTCCGACAACTTTTATGGGCTTTTTTGGGGAAAGTAATGGGGAAAGTCTGAAAGGATGATGACAGGACGAAAATGCTATCCCTCTGTTTTCAAATAATTATTCAGAAATTGATTCAAAATGGCCTCTTGGAGAGATAATCTTGCAAAGATAAGAATAAAAGTGATTTTAATTTCTAAAGAGGTTAAGTGTTTTTATTGTTCATCTTCCGCCCATGTCATTAGGCACTAAATTACACTCAAATTACGACTATTCCACTCCTAATCCGATGGCACACTAGGACACTAGTGCGACCCAGCTCACCGCAGAACACCTTTCCAGTGACATTAGCTGACAATAAAATATGTAAATGGCTGCCAAATAAATCGCAGCCACTTCTGTCAAGCCAGGAAGGGCTAAGAGGGAAGAGAAAGTGGTAAGAGGTGGCGGATCTGGCTGGCAGACAAGAGTCAAACAAGCAGAAACCGAGCGACATTTTCCTAATGCGAAAAGGTAACAGACGAAATCCATCAGTCCATAACGAAAGCCCCCTTGTATGTGTCTGTATGTGTGCGTGTGTGGGTGGGTATATATGGCTAGGCCACGCCCCCCACTACGCCCTTCAGCCTCCCGTCATGGCAAACTACAACGCCCCAAATGATGAGTTGCGATTACACACATAAATACGCAATTCGCTTAAGTGCGGCGGTGAGGTGAGCTGGCAGGAAGGGAGGAGGAGCAGCTGGGGGGCGGAAAAAGCGGAAGAGTTGGCCTGGCAGCGCTTTTGCGGTCTCGGTTCCGCCATGTGCGTCATGGCCCGACTTCTGTTACCACTTACCCACACTGCCAAGTCGGCAGACAAACACCCACAGCGGTGGCCAAAAATAAAAGTATTATTGCCGGGGCTTTTAATAAATGACAAATAATTAATTTAAACTTTTAAGTTTTTTTAGTAAATATTTGTTTATGGGCTGAGGGTTTTTGAAGGGGTTTACCAGGGGGCTCTGGGTATTTTAGATTGAATGAGAGGCCTAAAAAAGGGTCATTGGGGGGAATTTTTTATTTATTTTTTTTCTGATAACAAGTTAGTTAATATTTAAGAATTGGAGTTAATAGTAGGCCTTTCAAACAAGATATTTAAATATTTATACCCGGTAGTTGTGGAGTAGATGATGATTCCTAAGAGCCATGTCCGTTTGTCCGCATTATTCTTCAGTTAGCCTATATATTTTAATCTATTTAACTAAAGTCCCTAATATAAACTATAGAAACTCTAATATAGTTTCTTTTATTAACTTTCAAAATACTGTAGAATGCCATATTTAAAACTATTACCATAAAAAATCATATACGAATTTAATCTATTGATA
>JAJJHT010017475.1:4331086-4354813 GCA_021223865.1 Drosophila pandora
AACTCTTTTTAAAATATAAATTTTATATTATTTATATTTATATTCCTAAACTAAATAAACCTGTAATCAACCTCAATTTAATAAAAAAAAGCCTTTAAATAAACCACCTTGATTGTATTTATTTGCAATTCAATGAGGAATAGCGGGGACACACACCCACTAATACCAACACACACTTGGGCAGACGTATAGAGGTAGGTAGGGGGGGGCAGAGACACCCACCCACTTACGCACACACTGGCATCCGACAATGGCAACAATAATGCGAATTGATGAAGCGTGAAGGATTTCGGAGGCAATTTTCCAGGAGGGGGCTTGGACTGCATATCGTCAGTCTGCACACGCACAGATTAGGTTGGGTCGTAAGGCAATAGGGGGGGATGGAGGATCCGGACTTATCATATGAAAACATCACTGAACGCACCCTAACGGGATTATAAGTAAAGCTCACTCGCTCCCCATGTCCTTCAAGCGAATGTCCGTGTGTGTGTGTGTGTCCTGCGGCGGAGATTTTAATTTTAAATTGCAATTACATTTTAATGATATTTAAATTGGTCAGCAGGGCAGTTGGTCAGCAGGGCTGTTGGGCTACAGGACTGTTTACCATCTGATTACGGCCCAATGAGCAAGGATATTAATAATGCGATAACACAGGACCCGCAACGGACATCTTATCAAGGCAAGCGGAAAATTTGAGGCTCGGAATGGCATGGAATGTGTGTCTGCCTCACAAAGGCCTTCGGAGAAGTGTTTGTTTCCTGCAGTTTCCACAAAATATTATTCAAAATATTATTCAAAATTAATAAATAAAATGTTTAAAGCCATAACTATGTCTAAACTAGACTTTGAACCATAAAATTGAATTAAACTCTGGCCAGAAATGGCAAAACAAACAAATTCGAGATGAAAAGGTTAAGCCCAAAAATGGCGTAAAATAAAAAAGAGGAGAAAACCAAACTCAATTGCGGCAAAATAACTAAAATTGCTTTGTCAGCAGCAGTGGCAGTGGCAGTGGCGGTGGCAGCCTTCTCCTCCCCCTTTTTTTAACACAAAAGAGGGGCGTGGCAAAAAGCCAAACTCTTTTCAAACGACTAGTGCGTGTGTGTGTGTGTCGCAGGATAATCCAGCAACAAAAAAACTTTGATTCTATATGCAAAATAAAATAAAATAAAATAAATACAAAGGAGATGGGAAGCCTTTTCTTGCCAAGATGTGAGGAGGGGGGGGTAGGTGTGTCAAATAAACATATTTGGCCCAGATACCCCCTCCTAAAGCCAGTTGGCAGGCATAAAATATCTGCAAAGCGCATTTAAGCCGCGCCACACAATAAAAATAAATAAGGCAAGGCGGCAAGGCGAACTGTTTTTTGGCCAAAATGAGGGCAGCCATTTTTTCGCGAAGAGGGTGGAGGTGGGGGAAATGCGAAAGGGGGAGGGGGAGGTGGGAGAAAGGAAGCTGGTTCGCCCACAGCTACCTGGCCTGCAAGCCAAAAGACATAATAATAATAAATATTCAGTTCAGTTTCCGCCTTTTTGGCTCACACATGGTTTGGTGGTTGGTGGTTGGGGAGATGCTCTAATTTTTGGCCAAATTTTTGTCCAAAAAAGGTATTTATGTTTTGGAATTAGTTTAGGGAATATTTTAATTCTATTTTTTGTTAAATTTAAAGGAAAAAAAAGCTTTACAACCTTAAATTAAAAAAAATAAAAAAAATCCTTTATAAAACTAGTTATTTTAGACCCGAATCCCTCTCAAAAAATAAATGTCCAGGTCAAGGTTCTAATCAGGGAAATTAATTTCCCCCTGCAGGGTATCCTTGCGGAAATCATTTGGCTTCCTGGGCCATCTCTTTCGCTGGGAAATCGCATGAATGAAAATGCGATATGAATGAAAATAAAAAAAAAAAACAGAAACCGAACTGAAGCTCCTCCACCCACACATGCCACATGTGCAGACTGCAGTAAGTGTAAGAGTGTGTGTGGGTGGAAAGAGAAAGTGATAGAGGGGAGAAGGAGCAGCAGATGGAGGAACGGCAGGAGGAGCCAGGAAGACGGAGGATGCTGCCCGCAAGTAAGTAAACCAAATCCGAATGAACAGGGATTTGCATTCATAAAATATATCGCATGCGAGCAGAGGAGCCAGGACATCCTTGTTCCTCGTTCAACCTACGTTTTTAGTGTCCTTACAGATCCTTCTTCATACCACTCTACCACCACCCCCTCCCAGGCAGCACCCTTCCAGGCAGGTATTGCTAGTCTCAAATGGAGGTCATGATTGTCTGCTGGTGTATGGGTGTATAAGGATGTGTAAGGATACGTAAGGATACGTAAAGATGTAGGGATGTGGTTGTGCAAATTATGCAAATCGCAAGCATGAAAAACAAATATTAAACTTTTCACGACAAAAAAAGATTCAAAAATTAAATAAAATTTCACAAAAGACATAAAAACCAAACGGTTGCCCCAAAACACACACACATTCTCANTAATCTCGCCACCCATGCAGTTAGACAACAGCTAGCCACCTCAAACATCTTAGCCAAGGAATTTGTTTTTTTTTTTTTCTTCACCCCCAACACAATGCTATTTAGGAATCCTTCTCCCAGGACCCTTCCTATTCGATCTACGACGATTCGCGTGACGACCATGTCCCTACTGAAGGTACAAGAACCACTCCCACTTTCCCTGAGCACGGCTGGAGCCTGTTAGTAGATCGAAGTACCTTCAGGACATGTGCCAAATCGTTACACACCACCCCCTCCCAGGCAGCACCCTCCCAGGCAGGTATTGCTAGTCTCAAATGGAGGTCATGATTGTCTGCTGGTGTATGGGTGTATAAGGATGTGTAAGGATACGTAAGGATACGTAAGGATGTAGGGATGTGGTTGTGCAAATTATGCAAATCGCAAGCATGAAAAACAAATATTAAACTTTTCACGACAAAAAAAGATTCAAAAATTAAATAAAATTTCACAAAAGACATAAAAACCAAACGGTTGCCCCAAAACACACACACATTCTCACACACAGAGGGCGTGTGTGCGTGTAAGAGGGTGTCCTGTATGTCCTGTATGACAAAAAGGAAGCCGCAGAAGGAGAAAATGTTGGGGAAAGTGAGGAAAAGGGATGTACCCTCATGTTTATAAATGTACAGGTGGAACTGGCTAAGTTAATCCTTTTAAGGGGTGATCCTTTTGGGGTTAATCATTTTGGAAAATGTTTCTTAAAAACAACTAGTATCAGGTGTAAAAGGGACGTCTCTTTTAGGTTTAATCGTTTTAGAAAATATTAAAAAATAGGTGTAAAAAAGGATGTTCCTCTTAGGGCTAATCCTTTTACAAAATATTGCTATAAAATAAAAAATATTAGGTGTAAAAATGTACTTGAAAAGGATATGACCTTAGGAAGCCACATATCTTTTAATCCTTGTTAGGGACTCCCTACTGTAGACATAGAGCTGCGAGAACCGCGTAATGATTGTACTTACACATGTATGCATGACCTGCCATTACCCTGGCAACCCTGCCCAGCCCCCCATGCCCCCCACGCGACCAAAGTTGGCAACTCACTCGAAAAAGCCGAAAGCCAGCACACAAACGCAAATTTGGTTCTCTTTTACTTTTTTATGTTTTATTTTATTTTTTTATTTTTTATGAAAAGCCCGCGTGGACAATAGACTGAGATGCATAGGGGGTAGTGGGGGCAGGTGGTATAGGGAGGGCCTACTGGGCGCGGCTGTCTACACGTGTGTGTGTGCTTTGGAGCAACTAGTTGTGGGCCGGGCCCATTTCATTTCGACCTGCCCCAAAAGCGTCGCAAAAATATCTGTAAACACGCAGCTTGTTGTGGAGGACCATCTGGCGTCCAAGCACCACCTCCCACCCACATCACACACCCGCCTAACCCTGGAGATCCAAGAGCGTTAAATAAAATCTCGCACGCTTCGTTTGGACACATGAGCAGTAAAAAAAAAAAGAAAAACTGAACAACTACTTTCCCAGAGAAATGCAAAAACAAATTAGAAAAAAAATAAACAAAAAGGTTTGTCAACAGAAGGCAGTTAGTTGGGAAAACTAGTAGTAGTGGTAGGTGGGCGCAGATGACACGCCTCTAGTAGTAGTTTTAAGTTTTTCAGTTTTCCGGTTTTCCAGTTTTTCTGTTTTCCCGGAAGGATGAAGAAATTTAAATGTTTCGAGGGAAACTGGTTGGTTTGGGAAAGTCCCCCGAGTGTCTAAAATAGAAGAGATACTCTAGGGAAATTTTGTTTCTTTATAAGAAGTAGTATAAGTGTTATATAATATAAGACTGGCAAAGCAAAGCCACTAATTCGAAACAACAAATGGCCTGTCCATCAAACTTCAGGTTCATTAAACAACTGGACCCAGACTGGGTTTTAAACGTCATAAGCCAAACACACGCACTCGGCACTCGGCACTTGGCCAAAACGGCGGGTGATAAATGTTTGAAACAAAAGTGTTACTGACCTCACATTACACGTAAAAAACGTGCAGGCTTCTCCCCAAAAATAAACGACCTTTTTTTTCGAATATTTCTGTTGGTGAAAGAGATGGCAATACCCCCATACTGCCACTAAGAAAGAGAGAGGAAGCTACTGGGTGCAGTGACCAGGAGAGATGGCAAGTTTTTGGGGGGACTTTGCTTCACTTTTCACACTTTTCGTTTTCGTTTTAGGGGCCATGAGATGGAATTTCTAAAAAAACCAATCTCAAAGATAGAATTCCAGAGAGAGGGAGAAAGATAGAGAGAAAGAGAGAGAGGTAAGACAGGTAGAATGGCCCTGGCCAGGTAGAGGGAGACGGGAGAGACTGACATTCCTGGTTTCCAAGGCAACCCAACCCAGCAGAGAACCGATCGCTGGAATGCAGCAGTTAGTACCACCAGCTCCAGCTCCAGCTCCAGCAACAAAAACCTGGCTTAAAGCCACGACAACAACAACAATAAACTGGCCATGTTGCTTTTTTTTACAACATGTTTGTTGTTGTTGTAGTTAGTTGGCTATAAAGGGGTCTGCACTGTGAAAAAACTATATTAAAAACTAGGTATTAAGGAGGTATAATAGAGTATCTGAAGTAGAGTATCTCCTGGTAGTATCTCCTCTATAAGGACCACCCTTAACCATCAGATACTCCCAAAAATGATCTCATTTCTTTCCGTGTGATCTCTAGACTTGACTTTTCAATTGGAAATTGGACTTGAATTGGTTTTGAGAATGGGCCTGGCTTTTGAAACTGAATCTCCAGTCTCCAGCAGTAGACTGAAGACAGAAGACTGTAGCTTGTAGACTGAAGACTGCGATTGTTTTTTTTGTGTTTTTTGGGGATGCTTTTGTGGATCGAAATGAAATGCTAAACCGGAATGTGGCTCATTCAGTGAAAAGAGCATAATAACGATCTCGAGCCGAACGTGATCATGACGATCCATGGGATCGAAAGCCAAAAAAAACCGTCGTCGTAACTTGAGGCCGGCGATCTAAGCTTGCCTCTGTCTCTCTCTACCCCTCTCTCTCTCTTTTTGTTTGTTGTTTTTCTGGTTTGCCATTCGGCGCTCAATTGCGCCAGATTTGCGTTTAAGTGCAGATACAAAGATACAAAGATACAAATATACATATATACATTTTTTTAGTTTGGCCGAAAAATATGTCGCCAATGGATCAGATCTGGGGGGGTGGAGAGTGTGGGGAGTACTGGTGTACAGTTGCAGCATCATAAGAGTACCCCCCTTCTTTGTAGAATTCTTCTATGGGAAAATTGCTGCCGCTACTGATGGGTTCAAGAATCACGTTTATACCGTTTTGTAGTGATTTTCCCTCATCTCCCTGTCTCTTTCTCACTGTAATTATCTTACTCTCTCTCTCTCTCTTTCCACCTTTTGGGTTTTCAAGTGCAATTTTTGAAAATACCTGGCAACACATACACACACACACACAAACACATGCACCTCTTGGCCACCACGCTCATTAAATATTTTCGCTGTTGGATAATTTTTTTTCCCCGCTCTCACTCCCCTTCCCCTTGAAAAAAGACTGGAAAGAAAACTTCAAGTTCGCTTTGTTGTCTCACCTTGTCTGCACCTTGCGCTGCTGCTTCTGCTTCTGCAGTTGTTGTTGTAGTTGTTGTTGCTGCTTAATTGCACCTTAAAGTGAATTAATCACCATTTAAGCCGCTTGATATTTCCTTTTTTCTATCACGCTACTTTATTTTTTGCATACTTTTAACTGCCTTTCTTTCATTCACCTGGCCTGGCTAATTAATTCAATACACACACACACTAACACAAAAACGGAGTGCGGCTTACACACAGATACACAAACACACACACTAGCGATAGAGAGAGATGGCAAGGGGGGGAGTATCTCGTATATCGCGCAAGAGAACAGGTAATCCCGGGCGGTAAACACGTCTGGTGGCAGGTAAGCGAGCTGAGCAACTGACGCCGACTCTTCCGACGGCTTCGCTTCTGGGCCGCGCTCAGTACTCCGCGATCGAGCCATCGAGCGGTCTCTTTCTGGCCCAGAGCACAAGTACGGCGTGGTGGGTTAGCCAGAAGAGACAGGTACTCACCTGTGTGTCTGTGTGGCGAGAAACCAATTCAACCAAAAAGACGTTACGGAGCACCTTTTGAATTTTACCTGTGACGCATACAGTTAAGAGAGAGTGGGAGAGAGAGAGAGAGTGCTATGTTTACCTGTCGTTATCTCTTCCGAAGTGGAGGAGGATCGAGCGGTCTCTTTCTGGCCCAGGTAACTAACCAGGTAACAATTTGACATTTTGATTAGCCCAGAAAATGGGGCTTGTCTCGACTAAGAAAGCATCTCTCCTAGATGGCGCCAAGAAATGGCGCTTTTACGTTCCTTACTCGCTGTTGGCGCTGTTGCATGTGTTAACTTTTTAAAATTGTTTATCTTGTTAATTTTAAACGATTAATTAAAATATTTAAGCTAAGGTAAACGTTTTTGAAATAAATAAATTTTTTTCCCTTAAAAAGAAAACTTTAAGATAAATTTTAAGTCACTAAAACCCAGTCTCATAAAAAATTGTATTTTATTACTAAAGAATAAAATTATCTCATAAAATAAAAAACGCATTAATTCCAGCTCCAATTCTACAGATAATTGGCAAAGTGGAGGGTGTTCCCGCCCCAGAATCATCACCTCCATCCTCCATTTCCTTCCGCCCTTCCGCCTTCCGCTCTTCCGCCAAAAAAGTTGCACAAATCTGTGAAATTGCCCAAACACTCGAAAGCTTAGCACAGACGGTTGAGTTATACCCCGTGGTTGAGGGGTGAACCTCCAGGAAAAATGGAAATTACACGGTTAGGGGGCGGGTGACAGTGGCAGGGATGGCAAGGACGAGGGAAAAGGAAAAGTTAACCGCAGTGCCAACATTTTCGGCAGCGAAGAATACGTCATAAAAACGATTTAACAACCGAATAAGCAACCGCAGAAGCTGAATGACAATGCGTCCCGTTAGCCACCCCTTTTAAGGGCCACCTACTCCCCCAACCCAATCCATCCCAGCCCATCCCATCCCATCCCACCTTTAAGGAGATGAAATGAAGCCGACGAGGCGCGTAAAACAAAAAAAAGGAGGGAAAGGTATATAATTTGTAAGCTTTTTCAAAGATTCTGGTTCTAAATTATTTCCTCAAATAGATCTCCAGCTTTAAAGTTTTAGTTTTGAAACTATAGCCTTTTCTATTCTAAAATTGTAAATTAAATGTTATTTTTAAATTCCAATTAACAAAACCTCCCGATAAGATACCGAACCTCATCCCTAATCCCTAACCTTGATGCCTTCCCTTAATCCAACTGTATTTTTTTATGGCCTATCATGGAACGTCTAATGGCGGCAATTAAAATAAACGCCAAGAGCAGCCAGAACAGCCAGTCCTGTTTCATCTCATCTCCAAAGGATATGCCCTCTGGCAGCTAGAAAATGTGCGTTTAATGAAATTTTTATTCAATCAGCGCAGAAAACTTTTATGGCCACGCACGCACACACCAACTAAGTGCTAAAATGTATGGAGGAGAAGGACCTGTTGAGTTTATGATAAAGTGGCTTCCTCCTGCCGCTCCTTAACAGCTTCTCAGTGGCTTCTAGTGGCTCCAGTAACCTAGCTATCCCTTTTGGCCCTGCTTTTTACAGCCTCCATTTATCTTTCACTTTGCGCTACAACGCAACGCAACGCCTCGAGTGGCAGATGGAAGGGATTTCCTCCTGCCTCCTGGCTCCTGGTGGCGGTTTGCTCAGTGGCGGCTATGGAAATGGGGCATGCTTGAAAGGGGCCAGATGGCTAGAAAAGCTGCCAAGTATATGGCTTAGGGCTGCTTGGCTAACGAATAGTTTATAAATCCTTTCAAATGGAAACAAATCAGAAATCAATCATAAAAGAAGGGATATATATTATATTTTTTAGATAAACAAATAAAGTTATAAAGGTCCTTAAGATAGAATTGTTTTCTGGCTATATTTTGAAGACTTTAAAGATTATTTTATTTTAGTTTCTGACTCTTAGGACTCAATAATTTGATTCTATAACAATCTCTATCCAGGTACACCTCTATTAATATTTCACAGAACCATAAAGAGCACTTTCCTTTGAAAAATAAATCCAAAAGGCTCCCCAGTTCCGTGACAAAATCAATTCTAATTCCGTCTCATACCATTCGATTTCAGGAACCTCATTTCGAATGGAAATGGCAAAACCAAAAACCAACTCATGAATATCATTAGGAATAGCTTTATCCAGCGACACCACCCACATCGCCTTTTTTTTCTGGCATGGCACCTTACCACACACACACACACCTGCCCTGCCCTCAGGTTGCAATTAAGCATTTGCGTTTGTGGTGCGGCAAGTTGAAGCAAATTGTAGCCAAAAAACAAACAACAACGAGATTCAAAGCGACCAGAAAAGCCACCAAAGACAGAAACTGAGGAAAGTTTTAGCTAAAAAAAAAAAAAAAATAAGAAAACCTCAAACCTTTTTCTGGCAGACAGGTGTACGCATTTCATTTACATAGATTAGGCGGATTAAAGCTGAAGTGGCTCTGTTGGGGGATTCGCGGTCTCAATCCACACTTTTGCCGGTTAATTAAAAAGTTTTTCAAAATAAATTTACATAAATTTCATTTGGCGGGGAAATCCGCGCAAATGAATTTCCTTCTAATTGACCAACACACCTGAGGGCTCTCAGCCGGCAACCAACAGGAGCAACAATTGGCTGAGAACTTGGGACTGGGAGCGGGCTTTAAGCGAACTTTAATGGCCGACAAAGTGGCAGAAACCTTTTCATCCTTTGTGGGTCACCTCGCTCTCGCCTGGCAGACCCACTTTTTTATCTGCCGAATATTGATCGCATTAGTGAAAAGGCGGGAAACCGCACAAAAGAGTGGTGGTGGCCGTAGCCCGGGTTTCGGCCATGTGGGTCAAGTAAATCAATTGACAGCTCTCCGAACTTGGCCGAAGGACAAAGGCAGCCTACGAGTGTGTATATTGGGGTTATGACTGTATCTGTATGGGTGCGGGCCACCTGGCTGACTCTATAAATAAATCATGGCTTATGATAATGTGCGACACACCCACACAGTGGCCTTAAACAAATACCACTGCCATAAGATATGGGCCAACAAATGTGGCAAGGGGAGCACCACATCAAAAATAAAACAATAAAACAGTAATACATAATTTTGGTGAATTTTTTAAGAGGATTTTTATGGGAGTTGTCAAAAGGCTTTTCCTCTTTTAATAAAGATTTCTCTTTTAAAGATTTATTCTAGAACTTCTAATATTATAAATATTAAACAACCTTCCACTCTATTTAGGTTCCACCGTATCCCTCCACTAAGAGCCATAACTAGAACCATAACCAACTGTTTGGAAGTCGACACCATTTGTCTTCAGTCAACGATTCCCTATGAGTACATTTGGCTAATAGACCCCAAAACCCAGCCCCAATACCTCTCCGCGAAAGTCAAAATATTTCCCCATGCATGTTATGACGTCGGATGGCATTTGTTTGCGGTCGCTGTGACAGCTACGCTGAAGATTAATTGCATTTGGCCGTTGCAGCAGGTGCTCGTTTGTTATTGTTATTTTTGGCACTTGCAATTGGCCGAAATCCGCTGCTTTTGGCAAATGAGGTTGGACATTCGGGTAATTGCGAATCGCGCGAATGGTAGGAGACCATTTTAGGTCATGTTCCGAACGAGTTTGTTCAACTGACAAATGGAATAAGTGTATAGTGCACTTTCGAAAATTAAACAAAAATGCATGCAGGTGTTTCTTTTAAGTATCAACCGCAAAATAGTAGTGGAATTTTATTAATTAAGAATTTTATTCATCATACAAATGAAAATTTGAAATCACAACATTTTATATAGTTTTTCAAAAAAATTGCAAAATTTTTAAAAAGATTTTAAGAAAAAAGTTAAATGAGAAATGGAGGTTCTGTCTTCCCTTACAAAAAACTGGTACACTTTTCCTTGATCGGATGCACATTGGCTGAGATATGGCTACCGGAAGAGGTCGAAACCGGAAACCATGGAAATCTCATCATGTTATAGAAGAGCCCCTTGGAAAAAATTGAAAATTTTCAAAACGACTTTTAGCCAAAAATTTAAACGAGAAATGGAGCTACTCTGTTTTCCAATAACAAAATGGTACGCTTCTCCTTGATCGGATGCAAATTGACTGAGATATGGCTACCGGAAGAGGTCGAAACCGGAAACCATGGAAATCTCAGCATTTTATAGGGGAGCCCCTTGAAAAAAATTGAAAATTTTCAAAACGACTTTTAGCCAAAAATTTAAATGGGAAATGGAGGTACTTTCTTTTCCGATAACAAAATGGTACGCTTCTCCTTGATCGGATGCAAATTGGCTGAGATATGGCTACCGGAAGAGGTCGAAACCGGAAACCATGGAAATCTCAACATTTTATAGGAGAGCCCCTTGAAAAAAATTTAAAATTTTCAAAACGGTTTTAAGACAAAAATTTAAATGAGAAATGGAGGTACTTTCTTCCCCGATAATAAATTGGTACGCTTCTCCTTGATCGGATGCAAATTGGCTGAGATATGGCTACCGGAAGAGGTCGAAACCGGAAACCATGGAAATCTCAGCATTTTATAGGGGTGCCCCTTGAAAAAATTGAAAATTTTCAAAACGACTTTTAGCCAAAATTTTAAATGATAAATGGAGCAACTTTCTTCCCCGATAATAAATTGGTACGCTTCTCCTTGATCCGATGCAAATTGGCTGAGATATGGCTTCCGGAAGAGGTCGAAACCGGAAACCATGGAAATCTCATCATTTTATAGGGGAGCCCCTTGGTAAAAATTGAAAATTTTCAAAACGACTTTTAGCCAAAAATTTAAATGGGAAATGGAGCTACTCGGTTTCCCGATAACAAAATGGTACGCTTCTCCTTGATCGGATGTAAATTGGCTGAGATATGGCTACCGGAAGAGGTCGAAACCGGAAACCATGGAAATCTCATCATTTTATAGGGGAGCCCCTTGAAGGACCTATAGCCTCCGGGATGAAAAAATTCCTTTAGGGATAGGAGTATATGGAAATCATCCATTAGGCATGTCTGCCAGTGCAAAACATAAGCAAACTATTTTTATAAAGAATTGTTTCATAAATAAGACTATTTTTTGACAATTTTATTATATCCAAAATGTTTTCGATTTTTTTCTGTCCTTATAAATTTATTTTAAAACTTAGGACTATGCTTTAAACATTACTCATATAACACTTATGGCCAGCATGCCACTACGCTGAGCATTACTTTTTCCTTCAAACGTTGAGATGGGATTTTAATTAGAAAAATTTTAATTGAACGTATTATTAATTCCTTCGTTTTAAAGATTTTTCGCAAGTGATAATATCGCCATATTCTTTACAAAATGCAGCAGCATGAGCAATGGGTAAAACCCCCAAGCCCCGAGCACATCGACACATTCATAAAATGCCAAATAATGCTCGTCACAAATTCTAAATATTGCTGGGCTGTCAGCGATTTGGCTCATAAAGGAGCCAACGGGAAAAAGGCGCAATAAACATGGCCGAAACATAAAAACAATCAGAGAGAAAAACTGAAGCAGAATCAGAAGCAAAACAAAGGAAACAACAGAGAAAGGGTACACCAAAAGCAAAAAAAAAACAAAAAACTAAATAAAATAAATGAAAACGTTGCAATCCTCCAAGCGACTTGCGGTCCTTTCGGCCCACACCCAGTATCCTTCTGGGCCATTGAAACGGAGCACACAAAACAAAGTCAGCAGCGACAGCTGAGGATAAACAAAGCCAAGTCGTAAAGAAAAAATACAAACAAGTCGGAATGGAGGGGAAATCGCAGAGAGATAGAGAGAGAGAGAGACTGAGAAAAGCTCTTGATGACGTGGTGGAGCTTTTCTGTGACGTCACTATTGAAAGCCAAAACTGTAAATACCGAACCGAGCCAAAAACCCGAATCGCTTCAAACACTCGAAGGCGCTGGCACGGATCGGATGTGAAAAGCGGAAAAGCGGAAAATTCGGAAAAGTGGCCAAAGCGGTTTCGTTTTTCGTTTTTTTGTTGGAAATATTCGCGTTTGGAAAACCCAAAAGCACAATCTCGAATAAAATCAAAAAATAAACGACTAGTCGCCCACTTGTGGAAACAAATGTTTCTCGTTAATCGTCAATAAGGAATTATTTGAAACGAAATTTCTGTGCATAAATATTCTAAAAATAATCCAAAAAATAATGAAAAGTGAACAAGTGCAGAATATAATAGAATAGTTCTTGTTTTTTTGTACAACTTATCGATCAAATACGGAGTTTTTGGAACAAAAATAACTCATTTTTTCGGTTCGGATGGTTGACCGCTCGCCGTTTCGCCGCTAGGTGCCGAAAGCCAAAAGAAACAGGTTTGTTTTGATTAATTAAATGCCTAATTGCAGTATCGTGACCCAAATAGAAATGAAACCACTACAAAAAGGCAACAATAAGCCCCAAAAAAAAGGAGTAGTTCCACCGCAATAGTTGTCATGGCTTTAAGCCGGGGAAAGTGTCGTGTGCTTTGGCCCTTTTTCCATTTCCATTTCCATTTGTTTATTTTAGTCCTTAGTCCTTTCTTAACCACCGTTTTCCCTTCTTTTTTTTTTGGTAGAAACAGGATAATCGCTGAAATCGTAAAAAAAAAAGAAGCAAAAATCACTCATACGCCTGGTGGGCCGGGCTGTGCATAAAATATTCAGTGGCAGGCTCCGTGAGTTTATGGACCGACCGCCTTTAGAATGGCCTCCTTTTCGGAAATGGATTATTTTGGCAGCGAATTCTTCAGGGTGCCATAAAGCATTCGCAGTGCGGTGGTGCCGAAAAACACACACAATGGGAAATTGCCAAATAACAATCAATTCGGGGCAGTGTAACAAAAGATAAATGGTTTACGAATTGCACCCGGGAATGCAAGAACATATAAAATAAAATACAATTTAATCAAAAGTCATGGGTAGAGCAGCCTTGTCCCCGACAATGTCCCCGATAAGCGTGCTATAAAAACTCCTTCGGGACAAAGAAGTCCTTTAAATGGTACAAATAAATTTCAAGAAATGTGAGAATCTAAAAGGGAGGGATGTCCTAAAGGATATAATTTATTGAATTTAAAAAAAAGCCTTTGTTCTAAAGTTTATTGAACTGGTACTCCTTTTTTTTGGAACTTCTGACTAATAACACTATCTAACCATTAATCTTAATAGAAACGAAATAGATTATATTGGCGAAATAGCCGCATATAGAGAGGCAATCAGATAACATTAAATTGCGGTTCACTTGCAATCACAAAAAATAAGCAAAAAACTGGCCAGAACAAAGGGCCGGGAGACAGTCATTGCCGGGAATTATTAGCGATACAAATCGCCCGGCCAATTCCCCGGAGACTCAAAGCCTAAACAGGACACACACACACTGACACGGCATCCTTGCTCGAAGGACCACAATGCCCACCCATCGGTGGCCAGAGGGAGGAACAAATAAATGTAACTGCAGTGCGGCATTTGGATTTCAATTCAGTGATTTCCCAACGAACTATAGGATATAGGATGTAGGATGTAGGATGTGGGTGTTGCTTCTAGCTTCTCCTGCAGTTCGCTTCAAGCCAATTAAACTAAAATGCCCGATGGCTTCGATGGCACGCGACATCCTGGCCACGCCTCTTTGTTTCCGCCCACCCAAATACACACATACATGTATGTATGAATGCCCCTTGCAAGACTGGGGATTGCTTTTATGGGAAATCAAATTATCAACTAATTCCATTAGAGTTTGGGGGAACAGCAGCTACACCGACGGGCACCACTAATTGTTAAGTGAAGGACTCCTCCACCGGGTCATAACCAAATTCGTTGCCTGCTCTTAGGCCAAGTGGATTGGCCAGATTGGACTCTGGCCTCTGACCTCTGGGCTCGGTCCCGAATTTCCAAATTCAATTAAAAGCTGCACTCTCTGGCACACGGAGCACTCAGTGCGGAGACAAAGCATCCTTTTCCCACCTGCACCTGGCAACCTGGCATCCAGGAACACCGGAGCCAAATACCCGTGGCCATGTGGCTCGCATATGTCAGAAGGTTGAGCTGGGTTTGGAGTATTTTTTTTTGGCCAGGTCGCGGCATTGTGTGTTTCCTTTAGGCCACCTCCACCTGCCCCCCATGTCCTGGCACTTAACCCCCCAAAAACGTTGTCACCCCCTTGTCATTGCTGTTAGGACTCTTTGTCCGCCCGGGGTCGAGTTGAACATGACAGGCGGCCCCGTGTCTCTCTTACGGCACATAAAGAAAAAAAAGGGGTATACTACTACTGACAAAGTTTATTATCAGATCCCCTGTTATCTATAGATTTATTTTTTCAGTGTAGCACTGTAGAGGAAAACTCCCATTTAAGTTGAGCAAGGAAAACGTGACTAGTTCCTCTGGCAGTGACAATTGGGAAGCAAAGTGGAGTTGAGTGGATGGAGTGGCTGGAGTTGGGCCGCCCCCAGGCAGACACAACTAACAAAAATATTTATGCACACACTTCGAATGCCTGGAGCAACCAAAAATAAAAATCCAAGCCAAGCCAATCCAGGCAAGCAAACAAAAAACAAAATGCGAATAAATTTCCTCCTCACTGTCTCAACTTTTTATCCAAAATGTTTTTTCTTGCATTTGGTATTGGGTATCCTCTCACACCATTGATCTCTGCCGGAGGGGAAATTATTGCAGCTGTCCGGGTCAGAGATGTCCTGACAAACCGAATGGCATTAAAAAAAAATCAGATGGAAGGACTCAGTAAGAGGAAGTGGAATGCTTCCAGGGAAGGATAATTGGTTTAATATTGTGGCCCATTTAATTTCAATTTTATAAAACAATCTTAAAGATGGTGGAAGTCCTGTTTTCCTGGCTTTTTTTTCAAAAAAACAAAGGACACAATGGAATGCCAAGAAGGAATAAGCTGTGAAAACCCAATTCCCCCTCAAATAAATTCGAACAAAGCATTCGAACAACTGAAACTGGCGGGCCAATTAGGGAATGGGACTAAAGAAAATCCTCGTAAATTTCGTAAATTTATTTTCCGGCCAAATTGCCATTCAACAGATACCAAGAGACATTCCACGATAGTTAATTATGATACACACACGCAGGCACACACCACCGGAATACATCAAAGCGAGCAGGTCCTTATTTATCCTGTCACAAACTAAATGAAGTGAATTTTTGTGTAAACATCTGGGCCTGGGCTTGATTTGAATCTAAATTGAGAATAACAGGCAATTGCGAGGCCCCCGAAGAGTACCACTTGAAGTAAACAGCTTCAGCAGCCAAAGGTGGAATAAGAACACCCTCCTACACACACACACACACCCCCGACACACACTCTGGATACACCACCCACGACCCCCGCACATGTGTCATAATCACCGTAAAGGACGTGAAGTTTAAACTAAACAGACATCGTTTTGGTCTATATATATGTGTGTATATGTGTGTGTGTGGGTGTGTATGAGTGTGTGTGTGAGTTTGGCTGTGGATGTGAGGGAGAGACCAACAAGATTGGGCCCAACAGTGATAGAACATTAAGCGCCATAATCTGCCCTTGAGCCCGATTCTGTCCAACGATTTGGAAAATCTTTCGAGAAAAATACATTTCTGAACAGATTTTCCTCATTCTCCCGCCGATTGCCTTTTATTTTCTGCTGCAATCCTTGTTTATATATAACACATATTTAGAGTCCTTATCGATTTATTGAGCATTAGGCAAGAAAGTCAATGGCAAGATATCTATAGGAAGGGGTATATGTATTCGAGAACATAAATTTATGTCAAAAAGATGGAAAATCCGCGGCCAGTGTCAAGTGATTGGTCAACTAAAAACAAATAAAATATATGTATATCTTTAGGTAGATGATCTCCTCTTCGTGGAAGTAATTTCATCATGACTTTTAAAATATTTTCTGTTTTTCTCTCAACCATAAAAATTCTTTGCACGCTTAGGTCTCCACAGTCGGATCCAAAATGCAAGATAATTTATTTAATCATTCAAATTTGTTTTCCTCCGCCGAGTAGAGAGCAAAATGAAATAGCTCGCCGAGCTAATTTCATATTTGCTACATAAAATGTTGTCCCATTAGAGCCAGAGAAGCCAAGCAGGCAGGGCAGGCAGGCAGGCAGGCAGGCGGGCTGGCAGCCAGCGACAACGTGGCGTATGCGCAATAAAAAGTTTTTTGTTCTTATTCAGCTCATTTGCGATGTCAAGCTGCAGGGATTGTTGCTGCCAGATGAACATAATAATGATGGAGCTATGCTCAAGCCAAGATGAAATCTGACGAGCAGTGCAGAGAACAAAAATGACGAATAATAATATTTATTAACATTTTCTTCCTGTGTATTCTCTCTTTCCGACGTTTAATCTTACAAATCTACTTTAATAATGAAGATGGGGTACAAAGGATGGCATCTGGCCCTGACCTTAGTGACAACCTGGGCCGCCGGGTGACCTATTCAGCTTAACTTCCCAGCAACAGGTGTGCGCCTCCTATTCTCAACTGCTGTATGCCTCTTTATGGGCCTACTGGGTGAGAAGTCAAACAAATGGCCAACGAGATGCACATATTATGATCCACTTTTGCAAATTTTTATTAAATAGATTAACAATGCTTTCAATTGCTCTAAGCTCTATTTTAAAATCGTGTTTCGCGAAAATTTTATTAGATAATCCTGAAATATTTTCTTAAAAACTTCAAAAATCCGAAAACTTTACATGACTGTATGAGTCTGTGGCTGCCAACGTGTCCTCTGTATCTGGGTTTTGTCCTGAACCATCCTCTGGTGATTCGTTTTCTATTTCAGTTGTCGAAGGCACTAGTCGGTTGACATCCATTACCTTTTCCGGCGAAACGCTTCCAGGAAACACGACTGGAGCAAGGGCAGTTGGGCCAGTGGAGGTAGTGTCGAGATTTGTACTAGAGTCTCGCCACAAACCCTCACAGAGAATCACGTTGATATCACGACATTCTCGGTACTTTCGGTAAAAGAAAATAATCAAAACTATTAGGATTGAGACGCCGATGGGAGCTGCATAGTAACTTATTCCAGCTCCCGGGGCCTCAGCCCGGAGGTTTTTATTAATGTTCCACTTGTAACCCTCCCACCGCATCCCACCTCCGATCTTGTCACTATACCTGGCCGCCACTGCCATGTTGGAGAAGTTCATGGACTTCGAAAACGGAAACTGAAGCTGCGAGAGGCTAAGTGCCTGCATCCTTAGCTCGACCTCTTCATCGCAGATCTGCAAAATATTTAGAGAGGCGGTGCACCAGTAAACGGTGTACCCGACAAGATTATTCCTATCAGAGGGAGCATCCCATGTAAGGATCTGTTCCTCGTCATTATAGTGAAGATTCCTGGGTTGTTGGCGCTTTATATTCTTCAGACTACTCAGGTTCAACCTGCTACTATTGACCGAACGACCCTCTGAGTTTTCACTCCAAATATGAATGGTGGTGGGGAGTGAGGCTTTCCAGTTGCGAAATAGAGCCGTGGTATTCCCAACTATTGTGGCTGTTTTTCTGTAAAAAATCACTCATTTATACCCGAAAAACAACTGGAGGTCATAATTACCCATCAGTTGATTGTGCGGCGTATCCGAAGTGAGGTCCGTTCCAATCCCTCTCTTCCAGGTGAAACCAGAAAACGTAGAGCTGCTCTTGATCCGGGTCGTAGAAGAATCCATTTGGTAAAATCTGTGGGGGCCTTGAAGGTAGAATGGCGTCAGTCGTGTAATTGAAAATGTATTCCTCCGACCAGGGTAGTTCATCTAATCCAAATCGACAAGAAACTCGATTCTCAAACTTTTTATAGCCAATAATCTCTCCGGGAACGCACATTATAAACATATGTGCTTCGTCTAAAATTACGGTCTGTGACATATATTTTCTAGGATTCCAAGGCTGATGATTCCATCGGCAGAATAGACCTTCATATTGGGATGAAATCCAAACGCAAATACTATTCACCGAATATAGAAAATGAAATTTTACTTTTATAAATTCCCAATTCGGAACAACGATCTCAGTTAGGTTTAGGGTCATGTCTTTAATTTGGCTGGACCCCATTACCTCCATCTCAATCTGGAAATGGTTTGTTGTAATGTTCGGGTTTATGTGAATATATTTGCACTCTACTTGGTCCTTTGGCAATTCCGCACACCGAACTTTGGGAAATCCGTTCCCGCTCAAGAAGTACTTCTTTTCCAGCAATGTCGAACCTAGTCGAGAAAAGGTGCAGTTTCCAAACTCTTCGTTTGGGAACGATCGACACTCGAAGTACATCACCTTAAGTATTGGGATTACTTCAAATGTTTTTGTGTCTGAGGAATAGTCGTCCCACTTATTTATGCCCTCTCCCATATGCATGCAAAACATAATGACGGGACCATAAAACTGGAGCGGTACAGTCTTCTTTACAGTAGTGTCGTCAACAGTTTCAACAAACGGCACGTGCATAAAATTTTTCACGGCAAATATTATATCCGTGCTGGTTTTTCGACTAAAAAAAGTATTACACTTGCAAAATACTGGTTGACCAGCTATAAGCACATGTCCATTATCGGCCCAAATGCGACAGGACGATTCCTTGCCCCAGCACAGAACTAACATCGACAGGCTTACAAGGAGGACCTTCGACCAAGCCATTATAAGCACGAACCATATATTCCAAACTGATCTTAGCAACTGAAGTTGAGTTCCAAAAAAAGCAATAGCCACATCGAAAATGCTTTCTTATCGACATTTCTTCTCAGGCCCTAGGGAATACCCCTTTTAAAAATTAAAAAAAATTAAAACACGTATAGAATTGAAATAATGTTCCGAAGGGACTATTAATCCCTAGAATGCAATTATTCCATTATAAATTACCAACTTCACGAGTTCACTATTTCACTCGTTTTAGGCAGATTGCCACTGCCATTTTGGGGACTTCGGAAATGGATGAAGCTGGAGGGGCTATCCCAAAAAAAACCAAGGAAGTCTCTTCTATACAGGCCGAAACACAATTATAGATACCAGCAAGTTTCCAACCATCTAAAATCGATGGCATCTGACCCCGATCCTTGGGAGAACCTGTGACCCTTTCGAATTAATTTAACAGCAACAGGTGTGTGTCTGCTTCTCTCGACTAGTGCATGTCTCTGAATGCCTGTTGGCCCTGAAAATAAACAAATGGCCAACGAGATGAGACTCAAAGGGAAACATTAAACAAACGCTGCGAACATTCACTGACAACGACACAAACTGCCACACGGATAACAACATGGACACGGACCCGCACAGACCAGGGCGACAAGGACTTGGCCATGTCGTTGAAGGAAGCGAAATGCCAGGCCGGGGAACACAGACTCCTCGTGCACAATGGAGAGGTGGGGGTGCTCCAGGGTCGCCATTAAAGAGGACAGAACTTAATGTTTTCCGACAGGAAAATATCTAATACAAGAAATATTAATAGGCCTGGCGATGTCTCTTTAAAATCAGGGTTTTAACTTTCTTTTCTTCTTGTTAGTGCTTCTTATAAATATTGTTTCTTAATAAATGAACATAATAATTATTTTAACTTATTGTATCTTTA
The DNA here is from genome assembly GCA_021223865.1 of Drosophila pandora. Lineage (NCBI taxonomy): Eukaryota > Metazoa > Arthropoda > Insecta > Diptera > Drosophilidae > Drosophila > Drosophila pandora. The sequence continues at coordinate 4,351,248 of JAJJHT010017475.1, forward strand.
AAGAATGGCAAAATAAATTGTCAGAAACCATGAACTAAAAAAAGCTTTCGATTTAAATCAATTTTGGTTTCAGTTTCGGAAACTCTGAGCTTGATTGGTTCACCTTTTTTTTGGCCATTCAGGTGTCAGGCCATATAAAGCCCCCACAGTCGGGTCCCATTCAGAACAAATCGGCCCACATATATCGCGTATCAGTTGACAATTTATCGGGGATTTTTTTTCCAAGCGGCGGAATTTTTGGCCGCATTTGTTTTTGGGGCGATAGCTTAAGTTGCCTGAAACCGAGCACAGCTGTCATCATCTGTCTGATTAGCCGGGCTGGCAGGCAAAAAAAAATGTATATAAATAAATGATAACAACAAAAATGGATGCCAAAATATTCAAGTTGGCGTCGAATTTATGTTAATAACAAGCAACAGGCTACCCGATAAGGTTGGTCCCTCATATCGGGGCCATAAAGCCGAATGACCCTACCACTAATATGGGCCCAGAATTCCGGGTAATGCCTATGAACATAAAAATGAAAATTAATAGCCAACTGCTATGAGCCAAGAGCTTTAAAGGCTGAAATGCTGTAGGACCTGTATCGTTATATCAGTGGGTATCTGTGTGTTTGTGTATTCCTGTGGCCAATTAGGAGGACACACATCGTTGTATACGCACCCGGGGACTTTTAGAAACAGCAGCCTGCGGCATCAATTGAATGGAAACAAGGCGAGGCAACAGCAAGTTGTCTTGATTCCTTCCTCCAGGCCGAAACTGGGTGAATAGCTGCTGACAAAGGATCCGGCCAGGACGACGACTACGTAATCATCATCATCATGTGGCCTGGAGTTTCATGCACGACTGAATGGGTCAGCAGCTGAAATCATTTCTGAAAACGCTACCGGATACCCTTTTCCTTTTTTCCCTTTCATTATCCTTTTTTTTTTTTTGTGGAGGGTCCTAGTAATGCATCGCTGGATTCTCGCTGGCAAATCAAGCGGAAAGTCGCAGCGAAAGTTTGCTCAGCCCTTTAAATATGTTTAAGCCAAGAAATGGTGGGTGGATGGGTGGGTATTTCGGGCCAAGTTGACTTAACTCCTTCAAATTTTAAGCAGCTGTCGCATATGCTGCTGCCACGTGAAACATTTTCAAGTTTATGTATTTATTCTTGGCCCCTACCCACCTTTTTTTTTTTCTTGTTCGTGACTTTTGCATTATTTACTCTCAAGAGGGACTTGGCCCGATTCCTTTGTTCTTCACAACACACACACAAAAAAAATAATTAAAATGGAAAAAGGGTGCTGGATCCTGCGATCCTTAAAGTTTTAATTATTTATGTTTTAATCAGTCGCTCGAGTTAATTACTCAGTAGGATGCTTTAAGAGCTCTCCAGAATACAGCAAGTTCATCAAGTTTTTGTATCCTGAAAGAGTGGACGAGTGGAAAGTGTCTCATGATGCACTTAAGTGCAATAGCGGATGAAAGGATAATTCGATTATGTAGCTTAGCGATGACAGGGCGGGGACACACTAATGAAGCGTCCCTAAGTAGTAAGCCGTTGGCAGCCTAAATGGATTACAAAAACATTTTGATTGGCCCGCTGGCGGAGGTCTCTTCGGTCTTCCCATCCTTACCAACGGCTTGCAAAACCCAATTTTCGATGGCGTGGCTTGAGGGCAACCTGGGGATTGAATTGTAACCGCTAGATAGGATCAATTAATGTCTTGTTTGGTTAACTTTGCTCTCAAACTTAAACAGAAAGTGTTTGTATTTATCAAAGCATTCCCATCATCCGTTTATTTACACCAAGATGCTGAAATATTCGTTCTTTTGAGATCAAACTCGTGGTGATGCAAGGACTGGAGAACCAATGAAAATGTATATTTTTAGATGCCGGAGGGAGATCTGGTGGTCGAGGGGCACTTGGCGATCATAAGCAACAATCGATGTAAACAAAAGGGGCACGGGTTAAGTGAATTATGAAATACGAAATAAATTTCTTTATGTAATCCAATTCAAATCAAATCTGGCCACAATCTTTGGGGGTTTCCGTCTTGTTTCGTGCAATTTGTCGCTGTCAGTCGGGGATTGTCCACTATTATATCCAAATTCAAATCCAAATCCCCAATCCGAATGGGAATTCTTATGGCAGGCTGACCCAGTTTCCAAGAGAGACGCGTGAGGCACGTCCAAAAAAAAAAACTCAAAGTGAGATGTTGGCGGTGTGTTGGGGAATTTTATGTTTAATGGCCCCACTGGCAAAATGTGAAAAGAAAAAACAAAAAAAAGTGAAATGAAAAATCACACAGCAAATTATGTTGCATGTTGTTACAAATACAATCCTGTAGCTCGCCGTAGCTTTCTTCTTTTTTTCGGTAGAGAAATATACATATATTCTTTGTTTTTGGGTTATTTCTGTAAAAATATTGGTCACGCTGCCGCACCCAACCGATTTGAATTATTTGAGAAATTTGTAATTTTGTTTTTAGCAAAAAAATAGCATATAGCATATATTTCATTTGCATTTGTTCTTTGTTTGCTTTTTTCACAATTTATTTGCAGAGCACCCACAAACAAAAAACAGTAGAAAAGTTAACAAAATCACACAACATCCTCCTCAAAGCTCAGATTATGAATTATGCAAGAAACCAAGAAAGCTGCCAAATAGAGCAACTAGAACCACAGCACGAACGGCTTGATGCACAAAATTAGAAAACTCTAGACTTGGCCAAAAAAAAAAAAGTTCAATTTTTGCACAAAACAAAACATAAGGCAAGAGGAGAGGAGTTAAGAGGACCAAGTTACCCCAAATTTCCCAAAGGATAACACAACGTCAATAGACATGGTGGACGACATCTCACCGATGCATCATCGGATGCAGAAGAAGACCAGAAGCGCCTCCATCTGCGCCACGGGGGCCAGCATCGAAACGGTCATCCACAATATGCCGGGCGCCTCTGGCAGTGCCACGCCCGAGGGCGGTACGCCCGGCTATCGTCGCCGCCGACCGGCCACCCGCTCCCAAAGCGCTCGCATCACCTCCGGCGCCCGATCGGTAAGTAGACCATAGTTGCTCGGATTACGGGTCGTATGCGTAATGCTTGTTACGTATACGCAGTGGGTGCAGTCATGCGAAATAATTTTAGCAGCTTTTGCCTTTCGCCTGTCACTTTGCATATTTCACTTATTGTGCCGCTTTCTCAGCGAGTTTTATTTTATTTATAGTGTTCGTTACATGCACGTTTTCCATTCGAATTAAATATAGAATAAACAGCAACGTCACTTGCTATATTAGTTTGAATATTTATTGGAGGAGGCGTAATCATTTAAACAAGAGTCTTAATGGAGTTTAGTGGGGCTCTTATGGTAATAATTAAAGGTATAGATGGTAAGAGAATACAACTATAGGTTGTGACATACAAGTCACTCCTTTAAGAGTCTTATTCATAGTTCAAAAAATAAAATAAAACATTTAAAATAAAATAAATATTATCAGAATAAATATTCTTGGGATGGAGACTTGGACTCTGCACGACGAGAGCCCAGAATAAAAATTATATTTCATAAAAAAAATATATAAA